>SNQJ01S0229873.1:14331-27066 GCA_010110895.2 Picea sitchensis
AAAGAGCATGATGTATAATATCCATCCATGGGTGTTGTATATACATGTGCATTTTCCTTCATGTCCAAATAACTTCATCAATCTTGTGGTCCAAAACCCATGACTAGGGTTGACATCAATGACAACAACCAATCTTCCAACAAGAGATCACCAAAGAATGGTTGGCGAAGTTCCTTATACGGTTGAAGATGCAAAACTCTTCGACCATGAAATCATAGGAAGCCCCTTGGTCACCCGGGTCGAGCATGACGAACAAACTAGTGCGAAGAAAAAAAAGAAAAAGGAGGAAGTGAAGAACATAGAAACAGATGAGGAGGACAACGCCTCGGAGGAAAGTGGGCCTGACTTGCCCGCAGGAGGAGGAGGAGATGAAGTAAATCAGGAAGAAGGAGAGGAAGAAGGAGAAAATAAAGGAAAAGGATAAGTTACACCATTGAAGGATCCCCCTACCGAGGTCAAATCATCGAAGAAGAGGAAGGTTTCTCCGCAGAAACCATCAGCAAGAAAGAAAATGTGCGCCAGTAAGCCCAAGATGAAGGCTACGCTCACAAAGGATGACGTTGATCTAATCATCATAGTTGTGGAGGATGCTTAAGAGGATATCTTACAATGATAAGGAGCAAAGCAGGAGATGTTGTATGAAACAATCAAGAAGGAGCTGAAGGAGATACAAAAAGCCATCCATTCGAGCCGCACAGTACCTACTGCACCTTCTTCGTCGAATATTGCATAATTGGGGGATGATCTTGTCCAATTACGAAAGCTAGTAGATGCAATAGAGGCTCAGCTTTGTCGATTCCAGGAAGAGAAGGAGAAGGCTACAAAATCCTTGAAGCAAGAAAAGGAGGAGGTCATGGAGCAACTACGAGCTGCGCAGTCTTCTATAACCACCTACGAGAAGGAGAAAGATGAAATTCGGGCGATGTTCGAGGAGGACAATGTGAAGATACAAAAAGAAAAAGACCAACTGCTCGCAGATCAAACTATGGTCAAAGAAGAGGTGACTAAAGCACTTCTCTTTTTGCCAGGCTTGGCATAGGAGGAACTAGAGTCAATCGAGGTGCAAGTGGGGAAGCTTGTTGAGGCCATTCAGTAACTTCAAGCAAGGATAGCATAGCTAGAGATCCAAGTAGTGTCGAGCACTCCACAAGAAGTGCACGATCGGAGGGAGGAAGCCACCAAGAGCGTAGTTGGAAGGATTAGGACCCTCACCTCAGAATGTAATCAGTTGAGTGATCAAAGTGCGTAAACCTATGAACACCTCGTAGAAGATCCAAAGCTGAGGAAACTGGAAGCACAACTACAGGAGGCGTAGCAGCAGGAATCCACCGTGCAGGCGTAGATGAAGCTACTCACTATGGTCGAGCAAATGAAGAGATCACAGAAGTAGTGCGTAGTCCAACAATAGATTACTGCCATCTAGAGTAGAGTCATGGAAGTTACATAGAGACTACAGTCGTTGCAGGACTAAGCTTGCACGAGTTTTGAAGATATTGAAGGACAAGGATCGCAGCTAGACCAAGTGGTTACGACAGTGGAACAATGCCTGTAAGGGCCTGTTACAAATCAAGTGATTCAGGAGTTTTCCAAGTAGGAATATTTGGCGAAGCAGCAAGTTGAGGAAGCTTGAGCTAATCTTGATGCCTTTGAAGCAGCGTTGCCCAGATCTAAGTGACTCAGGACGAGTCATAGGTGAGTGTTGGGTGCATGTTGGTCATTGACCAAGTTTTGAGGAAACATTGGTCATGTTCAATCAATATTTGGACTTTGACAGGCTAGTCGAAGATGGAGCACCCAGGCGAAGATGAGATCATGGGATCTAACTTATTTTGCGGTCTTGTGGACCCAAAAAAAGGGTTTACTAGGGTGTATGTAATGAGTTACGGGATGTCGACCCATGGGTGTACCCATGATTAGGCCTTTTTGCAAATGTATAAATAATTATCTAAGGGATGTAAGAAGCATGGATGGTTGGCTATGTGCACAATCTATTGTAAGTGTTAATGTTGGCTTAGTGCAAGAGGTTGTAAATTTCTTTGTGTGAACTGGTTGTGTAAAGTAAGGTTATGTGCTAGTATTGAGTTGGCTCTGTGCCTCAACCTGATTTTGGGAAGGAGGATATGGTGCATAGCGTGCAAATCTCCTATCCTCTACAAAGTTGGACTCTGTGTCTTTGTGCACAGGAGAAGATGAATGTAAGAGGATTGAAGACTAATAAAGAAGGAGAATAAGTTGGTGGACGTAGCCCCACATTGGGGTGAAGCACGTATATCCCGTGTATTGATGTGCTTTGTGCATTGTAAATTATGTTTTTTATCTGCTTAGTGTTGTTGTTATAATGTATGATGAATGCATATGATGTTATTTCTTAGTGATTAATGGTATTAAAGATAAATGAATGTTAGATCTGAGCTAATGCTATGTGCTAAGTGATTGAAAGTGCTTGGTCTTTATTATTACTGCGCTAATATGTAATAAGGGTTTAATTTGTGATGTGAATGAGACTCGTGAACAAATACCTATTTTTTTCTAAGTGCCTTGTTGAGTGTTGTAATCACAGATCTATGTCCCATCTTGGTTGTAGACACCTAAGTCCCGCAATCCCCCTGCCTCTACCTTAGGTGAGAATTCATTTGCTTCACAAGTGTTGTCGAAAGGGTCGGTAGTTAGGGTTTTTTTGGTGCATTGTTGAAGCATTGAACCCTAGGTCTGTCCCTTTGCCAAAAGGGAGTCATTTATGAACATGAGAAAGAGAATAATAAAACTCTACTAAAATCCATTCCCTTTCTTAGCCCAAGATTTGCATCTCATTCTAATGTTTAGCCTCATCCTTCCCCTCTAGCCTTTCTCCTTATGCAACCCTTCCTCCTTCCATTAGTGATATGTTGGTTGTGAGAAGATAATGTGGGATTGATGAAATTGGAGCCACGACAGAGGAGCCCGAACGTGGTTTGTGGAGAGGTTTCCAACAAAGGTTGTAACCATTTTTATCTTGAAATTGAATAAAAGAGTTTATCCTTGTCCCAAAACCCTATGTTTACATGTTTTTCTTAATTTGAGTGTTTATTTCCATGTTTATACTTTTAAAGTGATCATTAGAGATTGTATGTGTTGTTGCATTGTATTCCTCACCCATTGCAGGTCAACTTTGGGAGGGGATTTGTGATCTAGGAGGCGACAACAAGCGAAAGAGGTCTACACCAACCATAAGGACTAGAGGTGCACTCATTAACTCTCTCTTTCCTTTCTCTTTCATCACTTAGTTTAGATGGTTATCTCTCTACCTATTCCTTAGAACCAGTTTAGGGGGATTTTCCCTGTAGCATCTACGAAAAAGGACATTCTTTGGAGTTAAGTTGTAATCACATTCCATCATATTGCTTGCAGTATTGAGCCTATTGTCGGTTCCTGATTTCTCGTTATAAGCCTCTTACCTCAACAATTTGAATCAGTAGCCAAGCAGAGCCTTTTATATATCCTTTGCAGCTTGACACCATGTACCCTAAGAGGAAACATCCCTCTGAGTGTCCATGCACCACATGCACTTCCTTGCATTGAACATAGGTATGTTCCACTGTTTGGAGCTAGTTTCTTACTCACGACACTTGTTTCCTCTCTTGTATCAGAACATTTCTTTGCCTATGAGAAAACAAAAAAAGACGGACGACAAAAGAATATTATCTCATATCGACAACAGGCGTGCCTCCTTTGAACATAGCACAAACTTTTGAGTCCACTGTCATCCAAATTTTGGGTTTATCATGACCTTAGGAAGTTGATCTCGTTACTTAGAGTTTACTCCTCTAACTGATTATTCTTCCAGTACCTATGGAGAGTTTGTTGATGCCTCCTGCATCATGAATTTTTATCATCAAGTCTATGTTTCCTGAGTTATCCATATATCACATGATCTTGTTCAAAGGAATTCTATAAGCCTATATTGACCATTTCTCAGAACTCTTGACTTTTCATGTCAGCCATACGCTCAGTGTATCTCAGATTCACATGAAGTTGTCATCCTACCATGCACCCTGGTCCTACTTTCATTATGGGTAGGTAACCTTGAACCCAACAGTTGACATCTCCTCATTAGTTGTTGATTGGGGGGTTTCCCTTATGTTCAACGACAAGAAATCTATTCACACATTGGGATTCATGTAGTGTCTTGGGTTCCATTAGCCTTATTGTTGGTTTCCTCACCTTTGTTGGAAATATTTCTTATTGGATGCTATTTAGAGGGTATCTTTCGTGCACTACTTTCATCTGGTGCATACGAGACACACACAGGTTCATTGGTTCATGAACATCCTATTCATATAATCTCCTCCTAATCATCAATATATTTCTTTGTACCTCATGCTTACTGATGAGAGATTCCCTAATTCTCTCCTTTCAGCAGGTCTCCTTCCATCGACTTCAACTCATCTATTCTGGAAATCAGATCTAGAGTCTTATGAGTACCTAGAGGGCTTGCATTCATCAGTGGCAGGTTCTCTTGCCATTGATAGTTGGGAATACATCAATTTCTCCTGATTGATGGATTCTTCAAGTGTTCAACCTCAACACCCTTATTCATACTTATAGAATGTACTCAGTTCCTTGATACCTACTTTCATTATCGATAGATTGTCTCACGTTTGTTAATAGTATACCTTAATGATCGGTAATCAAACGAAGTCTCATTGTGTTTGACCTAAACTCCTCTATTCACATGATGTATAATTACACCTTCGGCCGATAGTGTAGAAGACCTCAAACTTATAGTAGCAACATTCCTAACTTGTTTCTCTCTTTTCTTGGACCAGTACCTTTACGACTTCAGTGATCATGGGAGATTAAATTGTACTCCATTGTATACATATATCTTTAGATTTATTTTGAGATTGTATTCCACTATGCCTTTTTCATGACTATGATAGCCTATGGCATATTTCTGCTTTGTATTTCCTATTCATGGCCATGAACAACTATTTGATATATTTCCACATGGATATGCAGTGTAATTTAGATTGGTAGCCATGCATACAAAGTCATTATGAATTTTAATATTCTCATGGGTAACTAGCACTTCCAACTGAGTCTCCATTACTCCACCTCTGGGAATTATGATGTATTTCGACCATCGCAGATACTCCTTTGACCTCACACATTAGGGGGAATCTTTTACAACAAATTTTACCTCACCCCATGCAACTTGCTTGTATGGAATTTCCATTTTCCTATGCAAAATTGAAGTCCCATTTTGTACCTTCCAGAGCCAAAAAAAATTATTTTTCCACATATACGTGCCTTATCAGTTATAAACAAGCATATACATAGGTTGCTCCACTACAACCCACGTACATCGGGTTTGGTGCTCAAAATAAAAAAAATATGTTGGGTTTCCATGCCATGTAACGAGATCCATGATCCTTGACCTTCCATATACTAGAAACGCTTCGACTCAGCCCTTTAGTTCCATTTGGAGGCTATAAATTGAGCCATATCCAAGCCTTGAGAGATTGAACAATTCAACTTTGAGAGAAAATACACTATGGAGAAATTTCACTTCATATTGAGTCTACATCCCTTTGTCCTTGAAAGTCTGAACTCCTTGTTCATCCCCCAAACTCTTCCTTCTTTGTGATGGAGAACCTCATTGACTCCTTTATATGAGATTTGATTTGGTGGAGGATTGAAGTGGTGGAGGCCCAGGTGGAGCGACTTAGTTTCTCGATTCATATATGTGTCGTTACAGAAGTTTGTCACCTATGTACTTCTGCTGATTATTTTAATAGAAATACTCTTTTCTCGTCCAATTGATATCTTGCAAATATTTGAATTATTATTCCATGGGTGTATTTGTCATGTGTGTTAATGGATTATGCTAATTTATATGCTAACATTATATATTATCACAATATGCTTGTGTATCTTGGTTGTTGAGGATAAGTTGTAGGTATAAAGCTTTGAGTTGCATGCTCAACAATGGTCTTCATCGAATGTTCGGATGAGGTAGGTTCTTGGCCTTGTCTTGTTAGCATTTCATTTATATAGAATACTTGGGATTATAGTTGATTTCTACGTGTCATTCCATATTTTGTGTTTTACCCCATGCCATAAAGAGATTTTCCTCGTAACAATAATGATAGAATGGTCCTTTTTAAGGATTTTTTCCATACAGTGTGAGATGACGATCTCGATAGAACCTATTGTGATTCCTTGGAAAGTATACCAATGCTCAACCTATTGGAAGATCATTTATAAATATTTTAAATCCATGGTGATGGGGCCCAGTTTTCATAACCATTCATTGCCCAAAACAATGTCACAACCACTCATTTCAATCGAAAACAAGTGGGATTTCAAAGAATAATCACCAATTTGAAGACACAAATTTTCAAAATGACCCCCACATTTCATGGAACCTCCATTAGCAATCATGATATGATATTTTTTCATTACATGGCTACATAAATGTTTCTCTTGGGAAAATCATTGGTGAATATAGTTATGGGTTCTACCGCTGTCAATTAGGATAATGACTTTACGATTCTTGATGTAGCCAATTAATTTAAGGGTTTGGGGAGATGAAATACCATTCAAGGCATGTAGGGATATTTGGGGTTCCACATCTGGCTGATCATAGGAAGGAATGTCATCATCTATCTAAGGCATAGGTTCTTAAGGGAGAGAAGTACCATTATTTTGAAATGTCCTTGAAAATGGCCATAAAAAGTTTTTTCTCCTTACATTTGTGGCCAAAAGAATATTTTTCATCAAAATTTTAGCAAAGGCATTTAAGTTGATGTTCAAGAATTTCTAGAAGGGTTAATTTGTGGATATTGACAGGAGGAGAGGGATTGGTGGGATGAGGACGAAGAATAAAGGATGGTTTTTTGAGTTGAGCATTTACCACCTATTGTTCTTCCATAGCTCGTTAAGTGGCTTCAATCCAAGTGGTAGGAAAATCCATTAAGACTTCAACATGGATTTATTCCTTTAGATCACTAATAAAACATTATCAGAAAAAGGTATCAAATATACCTTCGGTGTGGAAATAAATTTGCCTAAAAGAAGAGATGTAGTCTTCAATTGTACCTGCTTGTTTAAGCTTGGTCAAATAGAAAAAATGATGAGTATTGGTTTTAAAACATTCATAAAAATCAGTGACAGGTCGAATCCAAGAAATACAACCTCTGTGGGAATTCTTATGCCATTTCCACCTGTTGTGGCCACAACAAATCCCCCTTTAATTTTTATTTTATAAGCAAAAGGGAATTCCACCCCTACTTAAATTTGAAATTTAATTCCTAATCCTCTACGACTGTGAGACTAATGATTATTCTTTACCTATCTTGAGAGAGTCATGGGTTGGGATCTTTGTTAATGATTGTCTTTAAGGAGGTTTGTTAATCTTTTTATTCTTATACTTTCAAATATCTTCAGGATGATTTTTTTTATTTATGATGCTAGGTTAAGATTTGTATGATGAAATTGATAGGTTATCTTTGAGACCTTTGCAGATTTTGAAGTATTTAATGATCATATGTGACTGCAAAGTTTGGTGCTCCATTTCATTCTCTGATTAAGTTTTCTTTTGATAATTTTCTAAATGGATGAATTAAATGAAGAACATATGTGCATTATGCATCCTCTTGCTTGCATTTTGTACCTAATATCGTTATTTATGCTAAATTTCTCATATTTTAATCATTTTCTTCAATTTAAAATCATAACTAGAATCACAAGATCACTAATTCTTCCTGTTATTTTGAAATCAGATACACATAGACTTGATGACATTTAAAACATCACCCAATCCCCTAGTTCTCATTCAGGCTAATGGGGTGTCAAAATTTTGATTTTTCCAACTACATTTCTCCAATTAGACTTCATAGATTGATTATGCTCGTCTAGGTGTTTCTAGCAACTATAACCATGATTCATTCCAATCTATAGATCAAAAGTTACAACCCTCTAAATTTTTCGATCCTTCTACCCTCAATTCCACCTCAGTTCCATGTGGCACTCTGATACATGTGTCACTTGACATGGAACTATTATGGTACGGATGTGGTAGTTGCCACCCATCTCCTCAGTTATTTTATGATTGGCCTTCTAGATTAATGACTCTGGTATAGTCAGAGGCCTTCTATACTGTCATATTTACCCCATTAGAGTGTATCCACAAGTGGCTTCTTGCACAATCTGATGACCCTAATCTGATGACGTTCATTTCAACATATCTAATGGTCCCAGAGACTGACAAATCGAGAACATAGACAACATCATATTTATAATTTTGCATGACATTTAATGCTCTATCCTTCTACCTTGGAACACACCTCTATGGGGTCCATGTTTATTCAATGATTGATGTTTATCATAGTTACTCCAATCAACAATCTTGATGATATGACAATATACAATTTTGATTGCATCAGAATACTTAACTTGCTTGATGGTTAACGTACCTCCCTCTTCTCTTCATACTTGCGGTGATGGATCCCATGATAGATCAATGAATGTCATCTATATCAACTACACTCCAATAAACAACACAGATCATCTCTTTGAATTCCTACTCCAAAATCTTTGAAGTTGTACTTCAAACCCTTTGGAGTTATACTCCAAACCCTTCAGATTCAACTCTGAAAAGGTCAACTCCTAAAAGGTTCACCACCTGACACATGGCCCTGCCACTTCCTACCACTTGGGATGAATCATGGAATACATAACTCAACACAAAGTTCTATCTCAAGAAATATGAGTCACCTTGACATGTGGCACACTATTTTCTAAACACGTGGAACCATCACCACCTGACATGTGTCATTCATCTTCCCATAGATTCTCTCCTGTAGGTGCCAAGTCATCATGACACATGTCACAACCCTTGCTTGACATGTGGCGCCATCCACATCACCCTCTTAAGTCCTATGGTAGGAGATCAATGATCTAAATATCCTTTCGGATTTCCTCCAACCATGACAGATCAACGATCCTGATCTCCTTTCAAAGTCATACTCCAAACCCTTAGGAGTGGTACTCTGAATTATCTAGAGTCAACTCTGAAATAGTCAACTCCAAAAAGGTTTTGGGATTTGAGTTAAACCATTTCCATGAGGTCTTGGATATTGAAATTTATGTGCTCCTCTCATTGATATGATCACCGATCATAGAAGAGGAGAGTTTAATATTATTAAATATATGTGGGACCTTATATTACCCAGGCTTTCAGACTCTAAACACTTACTCTTCTCTCATTACTCCTATGGATTTGGAATTTGTTCAAATTGTTGGCATAGGGGCAGACCCAGGGTTCAACACTTCAATAGTGCACCAACAAAACCCTAACTACTGGCCCTTTCAGCAACACCTGTGAAGAAGATGAAGTCTCACCCGAGCTCACCCGAGGTAGAGGCATGGGGGGTTGCCGGACTCAAGTGTCTACAACCAAGCTGGGACACAAATATGTGATTACAATACTTAAAAGAGCATATAGCAATATGCATTAGTTCTTGACTCTCATTCACATCGCAAGTTAAACCCTTATTACAGATCAGCACAGTAATAATAAAGATCAAGTACTTCCAATCACTTAGCACATAGCATTAGCTTAGATCTAATATTCAAATACCATTAAGCACTAAGAAACAACATTAGATGTAGTCATCATACATTATAATAACAGTACTTAAGCAAATAAACAACATCAATCACATCGCACAAAGCACATCAAAACATAGGATATACGTGGTTCACTCCAGTGTGGGGCTACATCCACCAACTTCTTCTTCTTCTTTATTAGTCTTCAATCTTCTTACATTCATTTTCTCCTGTGCACAAAGCCACAGATCCATGCTTCACACTGGATAGGTGATCTGCACGCTGCGCAATAGATCCACCTTCCCCAAAATAAGGTCAAGGCATAGAGCTTTACATACACCGTCTGTGCACAAAGCAATCTACAAAATACTTGCACTTAGCTCTGCAAGTCTTAACATACTCTTTGCACAAAACCAACTAGTCATGCACTAAGCCAATGGCCAACTTGCTACTCTTATTACATTGCTAAGATACTTATTTATACATTTACAAAGAGGCCTAATCATGGGTAAACCCATGGACCAACATCCTTAAACCATCACATAAACCCTAGAAAACCCCTTTGGGTCCACAAGTTTGCAAAATAAGCGAGATACTGTGATCTCAGCTCTACCTGGGCGCTCCATCTTTGACCAGCCTATTAAAGTCCCAAAATTGGTCAAACACGACCAATGTTATCTCAAAACTTGGTCAAGGGCCAATAGGCCCCCAACACTTACCTATGACTCATCCCAAGTCACTCAGATCTAGGAAACGTTGCTTCAAATGCCTTGAGCTTAGCGTGAGCTGCTTCGCCAGAGCTTCCTTCTCGACGAACTCCTGAATCACTTTCTTAGTAACAGGCCCTTCTAGGCGTTGTTCCACTTTCGCAACCACTTGGTCTAGCTGCAAGCCTTGTCCTTCAATCTCTTCAAAAATCATGCAGGCTTCATCCTACACCGGATGTAGTCTCTGTTTCACTTCCATGGATCTTCTCTAGATGGCTGCAATCGGTTGCTAGACTACGCGTTGTTCCTGTGATCTCTTCATTTTCTCAACTATAGTGAGTAGCTTCATCTACGCCTGCATGGTGGAGGCCTTCTGTTGCACCTCCTGGAGCTGTGCTTCCAATTTCCTTAGCTCTAGATCTTCTGCGAGGCATTCGTAGGTCTGCGCACTATGATCACTCAACTATTTACATTATAAGGTGAGGACCCTAATCCTTCCAACTACGCTCTTGGTGATTTCTTCCCTCTGATCGTGCACTTCCTGCGGAGTGCTCAAAACTGATTAGATCTCTAGCTCTGTTATCCTTACTTGAAGCTATTGAATGGCCTCAACAAGTTTCCCCAATTGAATCTTGGCTGACTCTGGTTCCTCCTATACCAAGCCTGACACAGAGCAAAGTGCTTTAGTTACTGCCTCTTTGACTGCAGTCTGCCCTGCGAGCAGCTGGTGTCTTTCTTTCTGCATCATTACTTTGTCCTCCACGAACATCACCCGAATTTCATCTTTCTCCTTCTGTGCAGCTTGAATTTGTTCTAAGACCTCCTCATTTTCTTGCTTCAAGGATTCTGTAGCCTTCTCCTTCTCTCCGTGGACTCGACGAAGTCGAGCCTCTATTTCATCTACTAGCCTTCGTAATTGGGTGGGCTCATCCCCCAATTCTGCAATCTTCGATGAAGAAGGCACGGTAGGTACTGCGCAGCTCGAATGGATGGCTTGTTGTATCTTCTGCATATCCTTCTTGATTCTTTCATACAACGTCTCCTGCTTTGCTCCATAATGCTGCAATATATCTTCTGAAGCATCCTCCATGACTGATCCAGATTATTTTCGGCAAGAAATGAGAGCAGATATATAATAAAGATATGCACAGAGATATCGCAAATATTCAATAATATAACATAAATGTATTAGAGATGCAACCATAAACACAGATATATAGTAATACACAATGAAAGAAATGTACAGAGACTGTAAAAATACAGAGTGAAAGACTCGCTAGAATGGTGGCAGCTTATCTCTGAGAAGAGATGTGACGGCTATTCGCATTCGCAAGAAGATGATTACAATGAGGCTCTAAAGTCCTTTTTACAATAAACAGGAATTCCAAAATTCCTATACATCCAAAAAACTAACCCTAGGAGATGAAGCGTCAAAAGTCATGTGGGCCCCGTTTGGGTAAGTTAGTGCATCAACTTCCTGGGGTCGTAACTTTTTCATACAATCTCTATTTTAGGCACATGATAGCCCGTTGGAAAGGTATCATCGAGGAGATTCATTTTGGGGCCTCAATCATGCCTTCAATTATCATTGAGTTGGGTCGATCCCAAAAAACCTTCATTTAGGCCCTCAAAATGGCCCCAAAAGTTAAAACCTGCGAAAAATAGTAAATTGCCAAAATTGCCAGAAAATTGTTTTGAGCCAGTTGGAAAAGGTGGGTGGCCACCGATATCCATATGGATCAATCCTCCCTCCTTAGGAAGCAATGGTATCCATTGTGTTGAGTTTCCAGGGAGAGGGAAAAACGTTTGCTGAATCTGCATCTTGGTGAGCTACTTGCCTTGTTGGAGACGTCGCATTGCTCAGTTTGTGGAAGTTTATCATGAACCTGTTGAGGTTGAGACTGTTCAACAAGTTGTGATACATTAGAGGACAGTGTTCAGAAGGAATCTTTACATTTTGTTGTAGCCTTTTCGACCTGCTTCTATGGGATAGAAGGTGCTTGGGGCGAGGCTATAGTGGTTGCAGTGTCCTTCTATTCTCCTTTTGAATAGATTGCGAAGAAGATAAATTTTGCAGTATGAGATACTACTTTGATGCACTTTTTAGGTGGAACAGTAGTGGGAACTACCTCTGGTATTCTGTAGAGATGGACCCCAAAGTTACAATGACACTACGAGGTCAAGACTCATAAATAGCATGGCGTTTCCACATATATGGCTGGCCCAAGAGAACATCGCATACATCCAGTGGGGCAACATCACATAATATCTTATCTTTGATGGATTGGATGCCATATGACAATCGACACTGATGGTTGACATGAAGATCTCATCCTTGGCAAAGCCACCGGATGTTGTATGGTTGTGGGTGTGGTGTTGTCAACAATCCCAACTGTTTGACAACCTCTGCTGAGATGAGGTTCTTCTGGCTTCCGCT
>SNQJ01S0229875.1:922-14321 GCA_010110895.2 Picea sitchensis
AACACTGACATTCCTTTAAATGTATCTAAACTAGTCAAGGGAAAGGAGGAAGAAAGTATGAGTACCTTTTTCTAAAGTCTGTCCTCGCTCAGTCTGGGTTGAACTTGATCTTCAAGTCCTTCAATGATTTCTGCAATCCAATAGACAGTCAAGACAAAGAATACTTCCTATTCTACCAATATTAGTTTAAAACTAGATTCATCAAAAAGATACAAGCCCATGAAAATGCACACAAACTTGAAGGAAATAGGCCAAGCATATATTAATGAGAAAAAAATAAGGTTCTTACAAACTATAGATGTAGATGCAACAACCTCACCAAGTCCTCCTTGTCCAACCCCTTGCTCAAAATATCCACGATCAAAATGACAATACTTTTCACTGATTATTTTCCCCTTTTCACCATGAGAATGCCTCCTTATATAGGCTTTGAGAGGCTCAACCACCTTAGATATTCTTGGGATAAGTTGAGGATATGACTCCATCATTTGTGGGATTCCCCTTAGATCCAACCTTGAACTTGGATTTGAGCCAAACTGACTCAGATGCTTCTTAGTTTTCCTTAGAGATAAGGGGGATTTGTCCCCAAGATTTTCTCAACAGATCAACACTCCCTAAAAGTTGGCCACAAAGCGTTGCAGCGCTCCCTTCTAAGAGGACAAGGAGCAATAGCGCTCCCTACAAGTAGGTAGGGGAGCACTGATGTCCAAAAATATTTTTAGGACGGTAGTTCCTCAAGGTAAAAGCTTGTAAACTTTTCCAAAAGATATATTTTCATATTCTAACAAGTCTTAGAGGATGTCCCAAGTGTTCTTATGATGTCGTCTGCGATGCGAAAATGTGAGATGAAAGTATGAATTTTGTGATACTTGTGAAAAAAGTGTGACACTTGTGATAATGACAATGAGACATCATCGAAGGGAGTGATTTTGAAGTGTAACAGATTGCCCCCCAAAGTTTGAGGTCAGAAGACAAAATATGATGACTGAAGTACTTTGTAGACTTTTGCAGCAAGGGTATGGAGCCAGAAAACTTGGTAGAAGCTGCAAACAACCATCAAACAAATGTTAGGATATGTTTCAAACCCAAGGTAGGCATACCTATGCTTGAGTGATAAAGGACTTTAAGGTATGGTTGCCACGAAATACACCGTGGATCCATAATCATATTGACTTAAGGGTATAGCCACCAAAGATACAACGTGGATCTATACTTCGATGACATGAACTGATCGTAGCCATGAGAAATACAAAGTGGATCTATGAGATGACAAAACTTATCCATAGACCAATATAAAGTGGATTTATGTGATAGTATATATATATCAATATGCTCAAATGATCTCCTTTCGTAGCCTGGGTTTATATATCTATGTGAACACTCAACCTAGGGTCTTCTTCCTAATCCCGATGTGGTACAAATCTAGCCATGTGAATAAATTTTTCGATGTCAAAAATGGTAGAAACCACTTGATTACCAATCATTGAGGTAAACCGTTAACAAGTGTGAGGGAAATCACTAGTGATGTCAATGACTCCCAAGGTACCCTAGTACAATCCAACTAATGTGAATAGATGAGTTTAAGTCAAAAATTCGCGGAATCATCCAATCGAGGTCAATGATGTAAACCCATTGTCAGAAGCAATGAGGCATGCCATTGAGGCATGTAGGTCCCAAGGTACTAACTGGTTTCTAAGTCAAATTTCCTGGATAATGTGCTGAAGTCAACAGGAAACGACTCGTCGAAGGAGGGCCTTGATGTATCCCCCATCAACAACATGGAAATGACATGGAGATGTAAGATGGTGAATCAAAGGAGTATGAACTGACATGGGTATTGAAAATGAAAATTTGTGATGGTTGACTCTCGAGGAGACTACTTCCCTTGAACACTAAGGCAAAAAAAACAGAAACATGACATGGACCAAAACATGATGCAGTGGATACTGTGACTTTCATTGGGTGACCCAAAGGAGTAAATAAACTCAGAGGAATGGTTCAGTGCAGAAGTTCAGTGGTTTAAAATGTGTGTAAAGACAATGTGTCGTGTTCAAGGGCTACTGCAAGAGTGATTTGTGATGATTCCAAAAAATGGCTTAGCTTGCTTCCTTCATTTTTTTCCCCCATCCAGGTAGATGAGTACCTCTTTTTATTTTTACGAGCTCAAGGAGGATAACCCATGCTCTATATAACTCACCTTTGGTAATTTCCTCTTCTTTTGTTTAATGAACCGAAAGAAGTAAGGGTTCAGTCCCATATGGGCCCTTGAATGTGTAAATTTTAACGAGTCCAGAGAAGAAAAACTCAGTGGTTTTTCATGTTTAGAGAGTTTGAAAATAACTTAAAGATGACTCCAGGGTTGTCATTTTTCATAATATTAGTCTCTAAAGTCTGAAAAAGAGATAAACTACTACTAGGGAGACACCCTTTCAAAATCTTTTAAACGAGTGTGAAAGGAAGCAAGATCACTCAACAGTCTTTTCATGTTTAGAGAGTCTGAAAAGAGCTTAATGGAGACTCTGGGGGTTCCTTTTTCGTATTACCTTATGATTTTGAAAAAGAGATAAAATTCTACTCGGTTACATTCTCATGTTTTTTCGAGCGTGAGAAATAACAAGGACCATGCTCAATAGTGTTACAAGGTTCAATGAAAAAATATTGCTTCGAAACCTGCAAGTGATGACAAATATGCATTCCAGGGTATTAGTGACATCTCTGAAAAAGATTTTAAAACCCAAAAGAGACTATATATTAGAAAAAATGAACCTATAACAATTAAATAGGGACAAAAATGTCATTTACCATTTCATTTTTACCGAACTCTTCTAGCATTGGTATTTTCCACTTTGGAGGGAAATTTTTAAGTTGTTGGCATCATATCTACAGTCAACTGCATTTACTTCTATCTAGGTCAGGTTGGTCATTAACTCATTCTAATCACTTTTATGGTTTGGAATTTCATTTTGGGTAGTTTTTAGTCTTATCCTGGGCTCCCTAGGAAGCCCTAGGCACCAAACCAGATCGATGCTCCCTCAAAGGGGTGAGGGGAGAACCAATCACATTTCTGGCACCCTGGTATGTATGCCAGGGGAGAGCTAGTGCCTTGTGGATGCGTTTAGGGGAGCGTCGACGCAGGATTGAAAAATAAGTTGATTTTTATGCTAAAAATACCCAAAATTTTGTTGTGAGAAGATGATTAATGGATTTTAAATTTATGTTCTTGCAGTTTACATCGATAAAAACCATGATTGAATGGAAAGAGTGTGAGAATGAGCTCGTTTCTATAGCTATGCTGCAAAATCCCCAAACAAGGGCCACTTTGAGAAATTGTAGCCTCCTCAAGTAATTTAAATTGCAAAAGATGAAGAATGAAGTATTACTACTTGAGCATATAATTGGATTGTGGGATGATGTCGAACATGCATTCCATATTGGGCCACAAATTCTCAAAAGTGAGCTAGATGATGTATACTTTTTGACTAGCCTCTTGAGAAGAGGGGCTACTATCATTTTTTTCTAGACAATGGGAAACTCATGAGCCTGTCGAGGTGTACGTGGCATATCATTGTGTTTAGGGGTCATGATTGGTCGGAGGATGAATCGTGATAAAATATGTCAGAGATTTGATGCTACAATCTATCTTGTTCGCCATAACCAACCTGGCAGGTAGCACCACTGTGCATTTGGCCTCAAAATCTGTTGGCACAGGGACAGACCCAGGGTTCAACGCTTCAACAACGCACCAAAAAAATCCTAACTACCGGCCCTTTCGGAAACACATGCGAAGCAGATGAAGTCTCACCTAAGGTAGAGGCAGGGAGGTTGCAAGACTCAAGTGTCTACAACCTAGTTGGGACATAGATTTGTGATCATGATACTTAATAGAGCACTTCACAATTAACATTCATTATTCTTTAACCCTTATTCACATTGCAGGTTAAACCCTAATTATAGATCAACGCAGTAACAACTAAGATCTAGCACATCTAACCATTCATAACATAGCATCAAAGTAGATCTAACATTCATTCATACCTAAAGAACTACACATCAACAGATCTATCTACTACACATCAAGATCAATGCACTAAGAAAATAAATACATAAAAAACATAAACAACATAGCACATAACACATCAACACATGATATATGTGGTTCACCCTAGTGTGGGGCTATGCCCACCAACTCTTCTTCTCTTCTTTTATTAGACTCTTTAGCCTCCTTACAAGCACCAAGCCACAAATCCAACTCTGCATAGGACATGAGATATGTGCGCACCTCATCGGATCCTCCTTCCCTGAGTTAGATCAAATCATAAATCCTTACACAGTATGTTTGCACCAAGCACTTACAAAACACTTGCACTTAGCTCTGCAAGCCTTAACACATCTTCTTGCACATAGCTAACATTAGCACTAAGCCATCGACCTTCTAGGTCTACTTCTTGCATCACCTAGCTACTTATTTATACATTACAAAAAGGGCCTAAACATGGGTAAGACCCATGGGCCGACATCCCATACCCATTACATAAACCCTAAAACCCAAAAATCCCACAAAAGGGGTGAGATCCCGTGATCTTCACTTCGCCTGGGCACTCCATCTTTGACTAGCCTGTCGAAGTCCAAAAAGTGGTAAAGAATGACCAGCGTTTCCTCAAAACCTAGTCAAGGGCCAACAAAATCCCAAATGGATTATGCTCTACAATGCGTGGAGCTGAGGTTATTCAATTGGAGTGTAGTTTTCCTTCGCAAAGTGAAGGATCAAATTACAAAATGTCGGATTGCGAAACAGAAACAATCTGTGTATGGTTCCTTTTTGGTTTCATTCTTTCTAGAGAGAATACCTCAGGTGCAGCCGCAGATTGCGTTGGTGACATTACTGGTGGATGAACCACGTACGGAAAGTTGGATGAGTTTTTCTCCAAGATTGGGAACCAACTCGGAATTTAAGTTCACGACCGACTTCTTTGCTTGGTTGAGACAATATTTGATCGTCATTGAGGATTTCCCATACACCAAAGTAGATTTCTAGGGTAGCCTAGATTCAGTGCTTCCATAGGGTATAGAATGGGATGTGTCAGGTATGAAACCAAAACCTTGTCATGTGTTTTTTGATTTTAAAATTTATATTATTTTTATGTGTACATAGAGAGGTTTTAACAAATGCATTGTTTGATCATGCAGATAGAGGTGCATCGCATCTGGATGAGATACCAGCACTGGGGCATCAAGGAGACATGAAGATAGTCGTAGAGCACAAGGTGGCGGTGGGAGGTCTCCAATAGGTCGAGAGGAACCTTCAAGGTCTTATGATGGGTGTCCCACCTCTGAGGAGGCGATATGTACACCTACATTTGTAGAGGCATACAGTGGGGGTTCCTGAGAGTCTGAACCACTTGCTTCGATGAGTGGCCCATGTAGTGGTGTGCTTCTCGGAGCACAATGTGGTGCAGGAGGACTAGGATCCTCTAGATGGTTTTTGTAGTCTTTTCATGATGATATTATGGGCATGAGGGCCCATATTTTTCCCTTCTATTTATTTTTTGATGTAAACAAACTTTTTCTATCACGCAGTTTATATATATATGAGTATTGTGGTGCTAATGATGTTACAAATTATCTTGTGTGATGTTTTTAATGTACATGTGATTCATTTTCTTTATAAAATTTTATCTATACGCAAGATACCAATCCAAAATATAATTTGCTAGAGAATTCGAAGTTGTGTTGAGTTCTCTTGGTATGTGTCTTTATTGTGTAAATTCAAACATTATTTCAAGAAGACAAACTTGCAGGTGGAGACGCAATAGGATAGGGTTGTGAATGGCATAGACTTGATTAAGCTGACAAACCATGAGTTGAGAGTCTAGGTTAATGATTATATAAGATATAACTAGGGAGGAGGCCTCGGTTAAAAGTCCAATGATAGCGTGATATTCTGCCATGTTATTGGTTGTCGATCCTAGGGAAATGCCTCCTAAACTCACCAACTCATTAGAGTGGTAAATGACCCAAATTGCAGAAGCAACATTCTGGGTGTGTCGACTAGCGCCATCTGTAAAAACGACAAAGATAGGAAAGGGAGATATCATATGCACATGAAATCACAAGACAAAGTATAAGTGGCTAAAACAAAACTCGTACATGCAAGAGAAAAAGACACACCAAAACAAAGCTATAGTACATTAGTCTACAAAGAATGCATGCTAGATGTTCTATGCATATTACTTTTCAAGGTAAATCCAATTCCAGGGTTCACCAAGAGAGATTCCTTCGTAGTCAACTAGTGTGTAGGAACCACTATGTAATACATGTTTTACGATGTAGGGTCCATGCCACAGAGATTCTAACTTTCTTGTCCCTAGCTTATTGTGAGCCTGGTCATAAATGCGGACTAGGTATTCTTCTACAAATATACAAGGGTGGACGGATTTTTCATAATGACTTTTTATTCATTTTTTATACGTCTCGTTAACGAGAGAAACATCATGACGTGTTTCATCCAACCTATTCATATATAGGAAACATTCCTCTTCAGCAAAGGTGTGAGGAAAGAGTTCTACTATGAGTTTCAACAAAGGAATTTCACACTCGATTGGTAATACTTCGTCAACGCCATATACCAATTGGAAAGGAGTGAATCCAGTTGCAGTTTTCACTAAGGTGCGTGTTGAGCACTCAAGACACACTAAAAATCCTATGTGAAATTTTACTTTTTTGGGTACCACTTGATCTTTTTCACTATATAATTCGACTTCACTGTGAAAAATGTTGCCTTTTCTTATCTTATTGACTCTCATTAAGTCTTTCAAATTTTGCTTGAATCTATGAAAACTAACATCCTAAAAGGCCTAACCTTTAAATAAATAATCAACAACCAATACATTTCACCCGATGTGCCCAAATTCAGCATCAGAAGGGTTTAAAAGATGAAGGAAAATCACTTGAAAAACCGTATTTTTTGAGCGTCGATCTTTATTGACATCGACAAAAGGAAGTTTTCTTTCGTGACAAGCATCACACAAGGATATCCCCGACAACAGATCCCCTTCAGTGTCGGTAAAAGGAGAAGAGTAAACATTAATGAAGAAAGAAATGATATCACCTATATCCGATACTCGATGAACTTAGAAAAATGGAGAAGACCAAACTGCGACGAATGTTCGAACCACGCTAAAATTTATTCTCCGATCGCCGACTCCTGAAACATTTCAGCATCGAGATTTTTGAAGATGCTAACCCAAAGGAAAATACGCGATAGTTTTATCCTTGATCGTCGATCCCTGACACCTTTTTGGCATCAACGATCTCGGGTTTAGTTTAAGAACGCACAACTGGAGGAAGGTCTCGACTCCAACTAATATTTACGAGTTAAGTCACTAGTTTTCATTGCCACGTGTCCCAAGCCAATCTCACCACGTTAGCGTCATACGATGAAATCAATCGGTGTCAGAGGTTTTTCCAAAGGACCGTTTGAATTTACCGATAGAACACATCACCCTCCGCACCTTCGTCATCAACCCACGATGAATTAAATTGCAAGATTCTGAGTTAACTTAGAGGAAATATGATTTTTCTGAAGGGCAGGAACAAGGGATGCTACACAGTGAATTCTAGGCTCGAAAATACATTCTGAATCAAACAGAAAAATATATGGATGAAGAGCAAAAGAAATATATACACAAAGAAAAGAAATGATACATCCAACAGCTACAACCAGAATCCTTTCATCAAAGTTTCAGGACTTTTACATTAGGTTTCAATCGAGCTCAAATTACATACAATAGACACTGTCTGCACTATTTGGCCAACCAACTCGGTTTACGTTAAAAACATGAAAATTTTTCAAAAAATGTTAAGACTTGTGCCATGTCTAAGAATACAAAATAGAGTTAGTTAATCATGTCTCTTCTGCGCATGGGCAAGATGCTCTCGAAATTTCTCCCCGACTACTTCACGTTCCCTGAGATGTTTCATATTCTATTCTTCTGATGCCCTTTGTGCTTTGCACAGCTGTACGATTGTATCTTGCGCTTCTCGGAGCTATCTCTTGAGCCATGTCACTTTCCCTTCATGACTTTGTGATACTGACACCTCAAGGGTGTTTGCCGCCAATTGTCCTCTTAATTCTTTATTTTCCTGGTAGAGTTTGGCAATGGAGAGTTTGGCTTGTTTTAGTTGTTGAGCTCGATCTTAAACGTTAGCATCTATGGAATCTATCCTCCTCGTTCCTCTCATGCTTCCCCGACTTGTGACTTCGACTGTCTCTAGCTGAATAACACGCATAAGTAATTCCTTGGAAGACGATCTTTCGCATGGCTCGCTTGGGATTTGGGTTTCCCTAGATTCCTTATTCTTCCTTGACCTTCCCCTTTTCCAAGGTATGTGCTATTGGGGAGGCATGTATTCCAACTTCCTTCCTTCTGGCACAACTTCTTCCACTACGGCCTTCGCACAGTGCGATATCATCTTTTCTGTGTATAGGTAGGAACCTCCCTTTGAAACCTTGGGAATGCCTGTTGTGAGTAAGTACGAATCCTAGGTGCTTTGGGGCTCAAGCATGATACTTATTATGCTTCGCATGCCCATTCTTGTGTTTTGAGGGGTTCTCATGGTGTGACACGTATCTGTCTTATGTGTGGGGAACTTGGCGAGGGATGGAAGTGGAAAACTTGATCAATTTGAGCTCACGAGACAAACTACCAATAGTGCATAAGCTCAGTTGTTGATTAGAATACATGAAGAACATCCAGAATTTATAACAGAGCAGGAAGTGGCTGGAAGTGTTCCAATGAACACTAAATTCATGGCGAATTTATGTTTTGAAGAGAACTGAATATTTTATGTGGCACATCCGTGCGATGAATACGTTTTGGGGTGTGTGAGATACAACCGATAGAAGTTGCAAGGCATGCGTGACATGAGCGTCGTGATTTTTTATTATTCCATCCTTCATGATGAGTTGATGATGGTTGTTTCACTTGCGGAGATGACTTTTGTTTTAACAACTTACCTCGACATGAGGCACCTAACGAATTCCCTTATGAAAGAACCCAACTCTTTTAGAACATACTCGTACTCTTAACACATGTTTGGCTCTGACATCCTTTCCCAACTCCAAGGGCCAATCGACCACTGGCATGACTTCGAATATCATGTTATTCTATACCCAATATTTCATGTTGTTGTACACAGACCCACCCTGACTAAGAGAAAAATGACGGTGCTAACAAAAGTGAAGCAAGTGATCCGAAAGCTGTAGAGATCCTGTAAGTATCGAATAACTAGGTTTAGCAAGCTTCACAGGTATGTGACAGTCTGGATTTCTCATACTTACACTTTATACATGCATTTTACCTAGTGTTACTCTATACACGGTCTCTAAAGGATTTCATTTTTTGATTGCAAGAAAGATGCCTTTGAGTATTGGATAAGAATATCTCAAGAGCCTCATCAGGAAATTCAAGAAAATGGGCCAAGTGCGATAGGAACTGGATCAAAATCAACAAGGAAATGAAGGATATCAGGCTCTCCAGGTTTGGCATGCACGATGAATTCGTTGACTTATGCGACATAGTCAAATCGTGCACCAAGCGAGATTCGTCATGGCCCGAAGAACTAGCAAATGTGGCAAACACAATGCTAGGTCAAGCGTGACAGTTTATGGAACACACGATCAAAGCTCGGGCTATGATGCAACAGTTAAGTGCCAGTCTAGTCAAGTATTGGGCACATGTGGTAGAGATAAGGGAAATTTACGCAGCCCCAATGGAACAACATAGATTCCCATACACCAAAACCCATGAGGTGTTGTTCATCAAGTGGGTGAAGTACGAGAAGAGTCACCCTCTTAAGTGATATCTTGATATGAATCTTAGACAAATGGATAGGAGAAAACACCACGTGGCGAATTTTGTTTTACTTATCTACACTTTAGCCAGTTTTTTTAGTTAATTTTATGCTATAAATAGGAGTATCGACCAATTAGTCATGGGTCGATGGTTGTTGCAAGAAAATCTCATTTTTGGTTTTGTTAAGAATTATTTTGGAGCTACCTTTAATTAAGCATGTTATCACTCTATAAATTGTTTCTGTCTGATAGACAAATGAAAGAGGTAACTGTTTTAACCAGCTTTAGAGTTGAAGCACTAGCCTTCTCAACTCAGAGAGAGCTCTCTCGTGTCACTTGATATTTTTGTGATAATCGGTGGCTAGGTTTGATTTGTTTTGGGAGTTTTTAATAAAGTTGTTGGCAAGGAAGGGAAGGAACACTCAGAGCTATGGAGTCAAAATTTTGAAAGTGAATGAAAACAATGACCAGTTGGTAGAACTCTCCAAAGGATAAGGCTAAATGAGGCAATGAATTTGAGTTATATTTGAATTTAAGTAGAGTGTAGGAAGAAAGGGAAAACAGATAGCTCCATCAGAGCATTACTGAAATGAGTTGTGAATTTGTTAAGAAGAAATACACACAATTTAAATTGCTTCAGCCGAGAGCATCATAAGATGAATTCTGTGATTTTAACCTTCCAATTTAAACAGACGAAAATGTAAATGGAATAAAATATCACAGTAAATACATACAATGAAGGAATAAAAAACTCATATCACCACCATTAGAATCTTTTCATAGAGACTTCAAAAGATTCTGCATATATATTCAATTCATCTCCAAAAATTTACAATTTAGTTTAAAACAACCAGAATTTGTGCCCTTGCACTTTTGCCCACCATTAATACACTCAGAACCTATAATAATTATACAATTCGAGTTCCTTCAGTGTGCAACCGGTTACAATAACTGAAATGAAACGTTACATCTTCTACAATGATTACAAATGACAGTTTTCAGAAAAAATGTTTCATGATCCCTATAGATTCCTCCAACGCTCCAACTCCTTCCTCTACCACGTTCTCTTTGAAATTTCACTCATACTTGTTCAAATATAATTTCATTTATCCATATTCTCATTAAACATTTGGGAATAATATATTTGAAATAAAAATAATTCCCAAATATTTTATATCCTATAGAATTAAATTTCCATAATTTAATTCATACCCGTGGTTCTTTAAAACCATGTCTTGTTTTTCCCAATTCACCATTTCACTATAAAAAACATTTAATGTTACCATTTCACATGAAAAACATTTACTGTGTTATGTTTTTCCAATTTACCATTTCACTATGAAAAAACATTTACTGTGTGTTTTTTCCAGTTTACCGTCTTTGGTAAAATACCTTTTATCTTCTTCTTTTACTTCTTAAAACCTTTGGATAAAGAATTATCCAAGTCTTTTTTCACATGCATCTTCCCATTTAAATATTTTTTCATGGAAATAAAAATTAATCTCTTTGATTTGTAAAATGTGAATCTTGCCTCTGTAAAACCTTTTCACCGTGAAGAGGAAACTCATTTATTAGAAATTCCATAATTGTTGTTGAAATGCACTCCTGGAAAAATGCCTCACATTAAACATATGATAAATGGTGCATTTATTACATCGAGATTAGGTTGGAGTGGTTTAATCCAAACTACATTTACCCTTGATATGCTCCACCTAAAAACACATGTCATTTCACCAAACCACTGGTTTATTCTCCTCGCTACTTCAATGCCCGATATGTATGTGCACCCTCCATCCAACCTTTGACTTTTCCACATTATAAATTGAGATTAGTGCCCATGATTTGACGTGATTCCATAAATTAAATATTGGATTAGATAGTAATATAAATATTTTAATATAAAAATATTTATATTAATAATAATAAACCCCTTTTTTTATATTTTTCGAAGGACTTTGGGCATATGAGGCTTAACACATGACTTTGTGGATAGGATAAGGGTGATTAATAAAAGGAATACTTTTTATTTTCAACGTGAATATGAAAATAAGGGTAAAAATTAATGAAGTGATGGAACTAATGGATTTAGATCAGCATTAAGGCTAGGTATAGGTTAGGGATATTTGCCAAATTTTTGACTCATGGAGAACATGACTATTTTGGATGATCAGTTGAGTGAAGGATTTAGGAGATGGGGGCTTGACGGAGCTGGTGAAAAAGTTTGAAAATCTGAGTGGAAACATAACACAAGGACAAGATGTATTAGGAAAAATTAATGAAAATTAGCAGGTGATCTACAGTCCACCGAGTCTCATCAAATTTCGATATCGAGGATTGGAAAAATGGTTTTGGGTATACCTCTTTTCTCCCCAATATGCCTCTAAGGGCGCCACGTGTCCATGGAATGAACCCGTGGTATTTTTCCTGGCCTGCCCTCTAACAATTATATTTCGTGCTACTTCATCACCCGATATATGTTCTGGCCATTGATCTGGGCCGTTTCAAGATCTATGGTCTGTCGGGCCCCATCACATTTGTGTCTCCACTAGATTTATCCACATTTCTCCATATGTGACCCTATCCTCCAAACTATCGCACCTCCATCTTGATGTAGTTCCTCGCTAAATTTTTGGGACTTGGATCCTATATAAAAATTGTTATGGTGATAACGTAGGCTCCAACTGGGGATGTTATCCTCCCCGCTATTGATTTTTAATGACAAAATCAGAAATATTTCATTCACACATTTCCTCAAACACTTAGCAACCTAGAGATAATTATCTTCTTAAATTTTAGAAATGCATACCGACATTTAGAAATTTCTATAAGCAGAAATACACATTGTTAAGCAAAATATGCAGCGGAAATACACAATGGACAGCAACCCATAACTCACAGAAATTTAGGCAACTGTAAGGGAAAACCCCAATGTGGGGAAACACAACAAGAGAGAGAAAGATCTATTATTCAACTTCAGGAAAGTGTATTACAGTAGCAAACTAACAATTTCTAGCCAAGGAAAAATACCTCACAGCACCAACAAACAGTCCCAAAAATTTTGCCTTGAAAAATGTGCCCAAGTCCGTACAACTTTACGGCCTCCTCCAAATCTGTGCCTCGGAAAATGAGCCCAGCAAGGTACTGTACAACCTTCATAGTACAACCCAGAAGCAGCAAGAAAAACCCAGAAAAATGCCTCGATTTTCGTGCCAAACAGATGCCTCAAAAACCATGCCCTTCTTCCTGTTGTACAGACTGTACAGATCCGTACAGTATGGCCTAGCAACAAAAAAATGGAATAACATTGCAAACAGAAAATCACCTTGGGATTTGTGCCCTCTTTCTCCTTGGGAAATGTGCCTTCTCAATCTGCTCACTTTCCTCTCTCAAGCCTACTCTGAAAATCTCTCTAACTCAACTCCTCTCGTCTTCTCCTGTGTGTTCTTCTCACATCCCTAAGCATGTATATGTACTTTTCTCTTTTCCCAAGAAACCCTAACTTACATAACCAACTCAATCTAATGGTTATCATAAGTCTAATATGAG
>SNQJ01S0229876.1:0-14321 GCA_010110895.2 Picea sitchensis
GTTTAAGTTTCACAAGGGCGCATTGATTAATTTTTGGATTTCAATTTTATAATCGATGTTCGGTGCATTGTTTTGTGAGTTGATATTACATTGAACGATCATAGTTTCAAACTATGCATTGGCATGATTGAATTAACACCGGTGTAAAATGTTTGATTGACACGACAGATCGTTGGTTAATATTGGATTGAACTGTACACTTGGGGCATGATTATAACATATGGTGTTGGTTCTATTTCGAATGGATGGCACATTGATATAGTTGTACACTTATTTGGTTGGCCAATGCGTATGGTTTAAATGATTGTGATTATGGATGAAACGGCACTGTACTCAGTCATTAACACACTGCATGGCGGTGGTAATCCCACCACCTTCGCAGGCATGCAATTAATCCTTGCCTCTTTGAGCACTGAGGCTGTTAAACCCTATCGTTTTTTGACCCTGCGCATTGTTTTGTTCGGTCCAAACTCCACCATGCGCAGAAGTCATGGCTCCTGTCGTAAGGGCCGAGCCCAATGGGTGCCAAGCACTGTTAATGTTCAATGGTGCGTATAGCGACCTGGAAAATCTCGGGTGGCTTTCTTTCATACGAAAGTTCGATGGTTATAACTTCACTGTGGCTCGGCAATTTGCATTATCATTCGATGGCTGCCGAGCCAAAGTTGGAGATGTCCAGCTTGAAATCACTGAACAGTTTCTTAGCTTGGAAACCAGCCTGCCTGTCACGGGACAAAAATGGTCGAAAAATTGCAAGGTAGATGATGTCCCGTGGACATTACTATTCCAATCTCGCACAGTGAACTCCTGCGACAGAGGTTTGCCTGCAAAAATGTTGAAAGCCCGCTGGTATGATCTCCTGATGATTATCAAGCAATTCGTTACTTGTGAAGGCAGGTACGAGTTCATTTTCTTGTTTCACCTGCGTTTATTAATGGTTTTTATGGGTTTCGAACTCAGTATGCCCTACTATCTACATAGGAGTCTCTTCAAAATGGCTAAAAGGTACAAGCGTAGACAAGCTGATACCAGCCTCTTCCATTTGGGGTTGATTAAAATGATGTTGGTTTATGAATTGGGGTTACGTCGTGATTCTTGGCATAATTTTCCCAGCCGTAATGGCTTTGAAGAATCTAACCCTCCACAGGTTGATAAGCCCATGGTAACTGAAACCCAGCCTGTTCCCCCTGTGCCTTATAGCATTTTTCTACCCAAAACTAAACCCGAGTCACCTACGATTTTGCCTATGGCTGTGATTAAACAGGCCGAAGTTACTGACCCTACAACCAAAAAGACTAAAGCAAAGTCTGGTGCTAATGCTAGAGGCAAGAAAAATGCAAGGTTAATTTCTCACATGGCGAGGAATAAACCTAAGCCCCCTGCCAAATCAAAGCCTATCGTGGTCAGCGAAGACTCTGATTCAGACATTGAATGCTTTCTCGCCGAAGAGTATCCTTACTCCGAGGGCTTGAGTGGCAAACCTCCTTATGATTTTGTCAAGAATTTACCTCCTTGTCTGCGGGATAACCCTGACTTCCCTGGTATTGAACCACCCAATGGAGCCCTCGGTGAATCATCGAAACCCTCGACTACTCAACCTGTTGCTCCACCTTGCGATCAGTGTGGATTATGGTTAGAGAGATACTACTTGGATGTCCCGAGGTTGCGATCCAAAATCCACGATTTGGAAAACCAAGTGGCAAAGCTCATTGGTCAGAATGCAAAGGTGCAAACCAAAAACAAGAAGCAACGAACTACCGGTTCAATCCTATTCAAAAATGTCGAGTCTGCTACAACAATTGTCAACTCAAAATTGACATAGTCTCAGCAACTGCGATGGTATAATTTTCACTCATTTATATTACACTCTGTGTACATATTTCACCTTCTCTGTTACATAAGCATGCTTCGATGTATATAATTTTTGTGGTGATAAATCAATTTTCGTTATAGTTTAAGATTCGATTGGATTTGGTTTTGATTCGATGGATCATCGAATACATATGATTGTTCAAATTTAGTTCGATGCTCTGTTAATAAGACAAGTTGTTAATATAGTTTAAAATAGACTTTTGTTGGTATTTCTATTTTCGGATATAATCAATGCTGTGATTTGAAATAGTTATGTATATGATTGATAATGGATTAGCTATTTTTAAACGTTTTTCAACCAAATCTGATACTTTTATGTTGATACATAACCAATTGCAACTTATTCGATTCTCATTATTGTTTGAATTAGATTCTGTTCAGGGTTTCGATTTTGTTTCTATAATTAACTCAGTAAAGATTTGTGTTGATTATTCCCCAGTTCATGAATTATGTCGATTTTATCGCGCCTCTATCTATTGACTGTGTGGTTATCAAACATGAAGATTTTTGAGTCGATATTCATGGAGTATGATTTCATCCGATTGCAATGGAAGCTATTCACATATCGTGCTTTTTGATATCAATCTGCTGTTATGATTATAATTGGTCAATGATAGTTGCAACCATTGTTTTCAGTCATACCTGTGAACTGTTTGAACCTCACGAACGAAGACTATGGCTTGATCCTATGGATACAGTTATGCATGAAATCGTGACGAATTTCTATATTGTCAATGGATTAAATTATATGAATCTTATGCAAATCAGTAATGATTGTTTTATATCTCATACGATTTGTTTTACCATTGATTGCATTTATGAAACAGTTTTGCTAAGATTTGATTCGATTTTATGTCAATTGGAAAAACAGATCATTTTTACCTTGTCTCGATTACATTCTCTTTGATTTGGTTTGAGTTAAGGAATAATTGAATTATTAGTAATTAGTTTTGGATTTTATTTTATTTGATTATATCTAGTCTTGTTTGTTATTTTTGACTAGCTACAGAATCAACTGATTCTGTAGCTAAGTCTGTAAAGTCAATTTTTTACTGTTTTTCTAATAAAACATCCTTCTAATTTGATCTTTGTGTTCTATTACAGGCAAATTCGAATTGGCAATAGATATCATGAGCAGTTAGGGGATGATCTACAAATTTTACTTGCATTTTATTTCCTCAGTTCTTGGGATTTTTCCCCACATTATGTAAACAATTTGCTATTATTCACAAGGATGTTTTACCTTGTGAGAAACCTATATAAACTTATGATTTTGTAATAATCATCATGCTCAGTTGTGGGAGAACAAGGATATGTAATTCTGATTCAAACTGGAGCATAATTGATGTTTTTTCATAGCTTTTGCTTTTCAATATATCAACACTTTGTTTCAAGTTTTGTATATCATTTTGTTTATGGTTTAGTATTACTTTGCTATCTAAATCAAATACAAGTGATATAATTTCTTCTTGTTATATATCTTATTTAGCTGAGATAAAAAAAGGACATAGCAGGTTGTTGGTTCATTTATGAATGATATTGTCTTCTTCATTAATTGAATTGTTATATAAGTTTTTACATAATAGGTTTCAGTATTAGAGGTTTATCATCGAGAAGATTATTTAGCGTTTTCTTTTATATCTTGTTTGTCCTGTAAAAAACACTTCAAGGAGCAACATAGCTGATCGTTTTTTAGAATCTTAAGGACTAAATGGTATGAATTTCTTCCTCAAATCAGCTTAAGAAGCAATCTTACAGGCAGACTTGGAGCGTTTCAGGTCAATTAGTTAGATGTTTCTTTACATGTTTATGCTAAGTAGTTTAATATAGATGATAGTTTAGTTAGATTTATATTACATTGTTTTATTTTGGTAATATATATTAGATTGTTTAATTTCAGTAGTTTGTACTTCCTTTTCATAGTATAAAATCAAAGAGATTATAGGTTGTCTTGAGGTGAGCAAACACATGAATTTTGCGGGTTTTAATCAAATGCAGTAGGTTGTCTATAGTGTACATTTGTGAATAAGGAATATTGTATCTGATAATTAGATAGTTGATTTGAGTTATTATAATCATAATTAGTATCTTGTATATATAATAGTTAGTAGTTTTATGGTTAGATTAGTGTAGTTAGTTTAGTTTTTATTAGTTTCTAGTTTCCTTTATTTTAGTTAGTTTCTTGTATTTTAGTGGTTTAGTTTGTTTATTTATCTTTGGTTAAGATTTCTTAGCACCGGTCGTTTCTCTCACGGTTTTCATAGAATACCTTAGGCGATATGGGTATTAAACTTCGTCCGAGGGTGGTCCATTCCAAAGCGACTTGGTTATTTAGACAACCAGGATAGGTTCCACTCTCCCGGTTGTGGAAGGTCGAATTTAAAATCAACAGGACATGAATAGAAAGACTCTCATACTGATTAAATTCTGAAAGAAACCTTTCCAATGGACACATTAGAAAGTTTTATTTCATAATCATCTTCATCAAAATGTTTCCCCTCATGCACAATTCAAGACTTTGATCCTCACACTTTGATAACCTAGGAATACAGAGTTCCCTATGTGTCCCACATGGTAACCAATATATGGAAAAAGATGAAACCAACATGAAATTAGCACCACCATGTCAATTCCTCTACTTTGACCATGACCTTATGACATGGCATGTTAGGATTGGCCATCCCATGTTTTCAAAATCCTTATTCTACTTAATTTCCTTCCTTATATATTAAATAAATCATTCCACAAATTATGGGAATATTCCTTCGATACCATCTCCGTCAGAGTTTCAAATTTATCTTAACTTGGTGGAATATAAAACATAAAGTTCGACGTCGTCACATAAAGTGGTGCAGGAGCATCATTGTTGTCATTTAATGAGACAAGGTGGGGGACGAGTCAACATCCAACATAATGCACTTTAATTGGTTTGAATCCCAAGGGAGACCGCGTCACTTCAAATTTTCAAAATTGTACTTAAAGATCCCTGGGATCTGAAGACTAGAACCATTGTATGTACATTCAGGAAGTTGTAATTTCCTTTAATGCTTGTATGATTGTACATATTTTTAGCGTCGACTCATATCTGGTTTGTAATTATCCATTTATTGTAATAATCTTAGCGGTAGGATGCTTTAATTATGATATAAAATCACTAGGATGATTACGGAGGTAAGGCTCGAGAAGCCCCTTCATTTTGTAAAAATCAATGTAATCTATGCCCAAAAGGGTTGTTGTTGGAAGAAGCTAAAAAATGTAGAAGGTTGTTGAAATCCTTGTAAATATTTATTTGAAGGAATATATAAGAGGAGAATTGCTTTCAATTTTTGAGATTGTTTATCTTTGAGTAATTGGGTAAATGTTATGTTGTATCTTTTTTTTTATGAGTGTGCATCTGAATTGTTGGTTGAATGAATCATTAATTTTAATATAAGTTTCAATTGTTTCTCTTATGAAATCTCGGTGCAAGGAGTGCATAGTTCCCATGAAAGGAGTGTGGAGTCTGAACCTTCTACAGTTTAAAATATCTAAGGAGAGATGGTGTAAGTTTATGCAAAGCGATCGCAAGGAGTATGCCTATATTCACAAGAGTATAAAATCTCACAGGGCAGACCAGCGCAAAAAGTGCACATAGTCGACACTTTGTTAAGTGTTGATAGCTTCGGAGGAGAGATAGGCATGAGGAGTGCGTAGGTGAATTTTTGAAGTGCCAATATCATAGGAGAGATAGTGCAAAGGAGTGCATAGGTGACTTATTTTAAGTCCCAATATCAGGAGCGAAGCACAAAGTGCATGCAAGGGTTCGAGTCATTTAAGTTAAAAATATCAAGTAGGAATAGCGAGAGTAAATCCTCAAGAGTAGGAATCCATTTTTTATTTAAGATCAAGTGGACTAGATATGCTTAGGAGATATTAAAATCCCTCACAGTCGTTGGACGAAAGAGAAGGAGAATGGTTGTTAAAACCCCAAATTGCCGAGAGTGGTTGCTCTGACAGTTTTTAAGTTGTTGGTGTAAGTGAGGAAAAATCCTTGAAACTACCAATTAAGTGGGTGAATATATGCCATAGCTCAGCGAGATAGTGAGGTAGTTGGATCACAGGTGGTTGTTAGAACCAACATATTAATGAAAGCATGAAAACCTCGGAAAAAATTCTGTGCCTTGAAAATAGATAATTTTTGGATAATAAAGCCTCTTTGAGGGGGCAACCTTTTTTTATCCCAATTAAATGTTCAAGTGCAGGATGATTCAAAGTAAATGTCTCCTTGGAATAAATAGGAGACTAGGGTTATAATTACAACTAATGGCCTAAATATGACATAAATAACATAACGTACTAATATAGTATGCCCCAATTAAAAGAATTGTGGGCCAATATTAGAGGGTTTAACATGGCCTCCCTTGATACAAGTGTTGTCCTTAAATCTTGAGTAACTCTAGATGCTTTCGTATAAAGACTCATCTTCCCAAGTGGAATCTTGACGGTGAACATCCATTTTAATGAGATGCCTAAAATGGATCTATTCCTCCGGCTAGTGAATTCTTGTGGCGGTGGTGGCTTGAGGATCCAATATGATTTTCCCTTCCTCCTCAAGTTACGGTAATATATTGTTGGTGGGATCTTGTCACCTATAACCTTCTTTAAGCATGAAACATGGAAGCTGGGTGTACTCCTTGAGATCTGAGGCAACTCCAATTTGTATGCCATAGTACCAATCTTTGCAACACCTTACAGGGCCATAGTACTTTGGTGATAATTTATTATCCTTCTTGGCTTTCTTGAGGGACATCTGTTTGTATGGTTTGTAGTCTTGAAAACACCCAATCCCCTACTTTAAAACTTCTTTCCTCACGATGTTGATCTTCTTATTTGTTTCATGATTTTGTCCTTTAAGATTTGGAGAACTTGTTGATTCTAGATGTGATCTTCCTTTGCTTGAACCTTAGATTTTCTTTTAGAGAAAGAAGTGATGGAAGGATGGTATCCATAAAGTGCCATAAATGGTGTCATTTACATTTAGAGTGTAAGAAAGAATTGTTATACCACCATTACGCCAAGGGTAACCATTTGAACCATTGTGTTTTGTTTATGGAGACAAGGCAGGTAGCCTTCAGGACATTTTTCACTATCCTAGGTTTCCATCGAGTTTGAGGGATTATAGGATGATCTATGAGCCAGTGAGAACCAAACAAAGAAAATAATTCTATCAAAAATGTCCAGTGAACATGGGATCATTACTTACAATAATATTTGGGCTACTGTATGTTTTGAACTATCTCCATGAATGTGGTGGAATTGTACTATATTTGAAGGGATGAGAGAGTGCACAAAAGTGTGTGTGTGCCAATTGGGTCTATCGCTTAATCCATGATGATGACACTCTTTCCTTGAGGCTTTGGTAACCCTATGATGAAATCCATGGAAACCTCCTCCAACGACTTGGATAATGGTTGTAAAATACACAGGGTCTTAATTTCCACCTTATTTTTGTTGGCAAAACAAACATACGCCACAAACAACTGAACATCAGTTTAAAAGGCCATCCCAAAAAAAATCATTCTTGACTCTATGGTAGGTTTTCAAAAATCTGAGTGCCCTCCTACAGAGAGAGGTGTACAATTCCAATAGTACCTTTTGTTTGAGTTGGGTTCTTCCCATAAATATAAGTGATCTTTGTACCATAGTGAATCATTTTTCATATACCAAATGTATCACGATGCAGCTGGTAATCTGCAACCTTTGAATCCCGGAGTCCACACTTATACGATCATTCTTCCATTCATCCCTTGCTTCTATTATCCAATGGGTTGGATGATCGAGATAACTAAAGAAAGAGCCTCAACATCTTCATCATTTCTTGGCCAGTGCATCTTCCACAACATTTTGATTCCCCTTTATAGACGATTTCAAAATCACTTAACCCAATATCTTGGTTACCCATTTTTGTTGTTCTTAGAGATAGTCTTTGTTCTAAAAATTATTTAAGACTATCATGATCTGTTTCTGACCTTGGAAGTGCCTACCTATTAGGTAGGATGTCATTTCTTCAATGAATTTATTATTGCCATCATTTCCTTCTCATAAATGGGTTTGTGTAAGTCCTTTCCTTGGTGGTCAACCTTTCAAAATCCGGGGGCCTTCCTTCTTACATTAGGAAAGAACCAATTCCATTTCACGGTATCACATTCCACAATAAAGGTTTTGTGAAGTATGGAGTGGTCAGACATGAGCTTTACACATCACTTCTTTAAGTTGTTCAAAATCTTTGGTTGCCTCACAGAGCCCATGAAAATGCATCCATCTTAGATGGTGCCTTTAAAGGTGTTGTTATTCTTCCATGGTTTTAACAAACTTGTTGTAGTAACCTATCAAACCCAAAATCCTCTAAGATTCTTCAATGTTTGGAATCGGCCAGTCCATCATGCCTTAATCTTGTTAGGGTCTACCAGAAACCTTCATGAGATATGATATGACTCAAATACTCTACCTGCTTTACTCCAAAGAGGCGTTGATGGTTTTGGCATATGGTTTCTTCTTTGAGTAGTTTAGCACCTTGTCAACATTTTGCATATGATCCTCCCAAGACCTTCTATAGATTAGTATGTCATCAAAATATAACACAAATTTTTGGAGGAAGGGCTTGAAATGGAATTCATCAACCCTTAGATGTGGAAGATGCATTTGTAAGGCCAAAGGCATGACCAAAGAATTCATAATGGCCTTCATGAGTTGAATGTTGTTTTTGGGATATCTTCTTCCTTCATTGATCTGATGATACCACGACGAACATCAATTTTGTGAAATAGATTGCTCATGTAGTTCATCTAGGAATTCATCAATGGCGGGAATGGGAACTTATCTTTAATAGTGATCTTGTTGAGCTCTCTATAATCTGGACACATAAGCCATGACTATCTTTCTTGAATACCATTACCAGTGCAGAGTAAGAACTTTAGCTCGGTCTAATAATGTGAGGCTCTAACATTTCTTCAACCATGCTCAATTTCACTCTTCTAAGAATAAGGGTATATGTAAGGCCATATGTTAGGATAAACACTCCCAGGAATTAGCTGAAATCATGATCATGAAATTCACTCTAGTGGTGGAATACCTTTGGTAATATCTTCAAATGCTTTGGAATGCTTATCAATAGTGATCCTTTGGAGATCTTGAGATAAATGGCTTAGATGTTTGAACATCTAGTGAGCATAGTTGTGCAATAACACCTTGATGCCCCTTTTCAATAATTTTTCATGCCATTAGAACTTATTGCCTTCTCGAGGTTTCCATGTGATACCTCTTAATAATTTCTTTTCCTTCCAATGAAATTTCATGAAGCGTTCTTGAAAATTAAAGCCATTGTTTCTAATGATTTCTATACCCATTTAGTTCCTAGTACCAACATCGCACCACTTGTGGGTATAGAAATCGTGTACTATTCATTACATATCCCCCAATAGTTAGATTGATCTTATTTCATTTTTCCTGATTAATTGATAGTTTCTCCATCTGCAAACATTACTTGAAAATCTGTTGTTGGATATACAAAGCAATTGGAGCTTTGGCTAATTTATAGTGAATGAAATTATGAGAGTCTTGCCGAGTCGACTAGAATTTGTTACATTTTTCTTTTGATGTATCCTTCGATGTGAGGGTTTGAGGAGTGCTAATTCGTCCAATTCATTGATGTCATTGAGTCAACTCTTAGGATAAAATTGCTTCTCGTTTTCATCTTGAAATGGTTCTTGTTCTTCTTCTGTTCCTCTTCACAATCTATGTGGGGTGTTCTTCTCACCACACTTATGTGTCCTCTTCACGTACTTGTTGTCACAATTGAAAGCATAAACCTTTTGTTTTCTTTCCTCCAATTGTTGAGGTGTCAACCTTGTAGGTTGAGGTGTTTTAGAGAAAGGATCATTGTTCTCTCTATAGATGTTAGGATTGAAGGGTCCTTCTATTTAGCCATAGCCATATTTTTACTTTCAACGTTTATTGCCACCTTAAATGCATTCTCCAATGATTTGGGTTCCCAAAGAGGAAAACCTCATGTTGAAATGTTATCCTTTAAAGTTCCTATGAATACATCAATCAAGTGCTCATCTGGAATATCGGTTACCTTTATATTCAATCTTTGGAAGTTCCTCAATGTGCTGTAATTGAACCCTTTTTGCTTGAGATTTATCAAATGGCTAAAGAAGGTATTGCTTCTTTTATCCCTCATAGTGTGCTATCATTTCTTAAAAAATATTGTCCAAGTGATGAGTGATTTGAAGGAACAAAGCCATCAATATATACAAATTGATTAGGTTCTAAATTTAAAGAAGCAATTTGTACTTTTTTGTATGTGGCACATTATGGAGATCGAATAATTGCTCCATCCGAAGTATCCATGTGATTGAGTCCCTTGCCATCAAACTTCCCTCCCTTATCAATCTTAGGAATGTGGTTGGTCCTTTAAACCAAAGTTGGAGTTTTCTCCAATGATTTGGGTTCCCAAAGGAAAACCTCATGTTGAATGTTATCCTTTAAAGTTCCTATGAATACACCAATCAAGTGCTCATCTGGAATATCAGTTACCTTTATATTCAATCTTTGGAAGTTCTCAATGTGCTCGGTAATTGAACCCTTTTGCTTGAGATTTATCAATTGGCTAAAGAAGGTATTGCTTCTTTTATCCTCATAGTGTGCTATCATTTCTTCCGTGAAAATTGTCTAAGTGACGAGTGATTTGAGAGAACAAAGCCATCAATACCATACAAATTGATTAGGTTCTAAATTTAAAGAAGCAATTTGTACTTTTTGTGTATGTGGCACATTATGGAGATCAAAGAATTGCTCCATCTGAAGTATCCATGTGATTGAGTCCTTGCCATCAAACTTCCTCATATCAATCTTAGGAATGTGGTTGGTCTTCAAACCAAAGTTGGAGTTTCTCCATTCTTGATCCACCTTCCTTGTGTCCTCTTCATGAATTTCATGGGATGCATTTTCACTTTCAGGTGTCTTCTCTTTGAGGAAATTTTTCAATACTTCCATGATCTCCCCTTTTAAACCCTCCATCATCTCTTGTAGTTCAGATTTTATTACTATATTCTTTTTTAAATCATTTATGTCCCTACGCATTTCTTCACCTTCATCAAGAGTCCAAGTTTATTTTTCCATGGGAGAATGACAATTGTAAGTTTATTTCTTTGATAGTGAACAAATATTGAATAAATTATAAGGATTAACTTTTATTTTTCACCTGGTGACTCCACAATTAATAAATTGGCATTTGGTTGAAGGAATACCAAACAAAACCTTGATGATAAGCAGACCACGCCTATTTCCGACCTTGAAATTTTTTTAAAACCAAGGGGATTCCTTAAGTAAACCACTTCGTCCATAAGTAAATTTTACCAACTTAAACCCACATAGTCTAATGCTAAGGTTCCACTTGAACCGTTAACTCCGCAAGAAGTTTCCACCCAAATCCTTTTCGGATAAACGTCGGTTGATAGAATTGAAGCCAAAATCATAAACCCCAAATCGGTTTTATCCGAGATAAAGGCTGAAACTGATTCAACTACCCCCCTTTCTAATAAAGGTAAAGGGCTCATCTCGATACCTTCTTCGATTGATATTCCATTAGTTCCCAAAGTAAAGAGACCAACTTCCTGAAGTATTGAAGAATATATATTACACTCTGATTCGACTCCCGCTGGTTCTCCTGTTTATATATCCTGCAAGTCTGAAGAACCTAGTCCTCGTCTCTCGTTTCCCCACTTTCTAGTTTTTTTGTCTCCTAACAATCTGTTCCTGGAACCGCTTTTGTGTCACCCCGAAGTAACTGAAAGGTGACTACACATCTTTGAAAATCCCCTCTACAATATCCAAGTTTCATCCCGTAGATTACCAATGGCTGATGTCGGAGGTGGCAGTGTTGTAGGAGGACATGGTGTAGCAGGAGGAGGAGGAGGTGTTCAAAGGCCACCCCCACCTCCTAGGATCTTCACTAAAGTAGCTTCTAGATATGCTCCTTTGGTCCTCCTAGTTCCCCTCCATGACTTACCCAGAAAATATATGACAAATATGCCAAAATTCATAGGAGAGGGAGATCTAACTAGGATTGAACACATAAATTTCTTTGATCAATTCACCAATATCCTCAGCCTCGAGCATGAAGACTTCTATTCAAGGCTCCTAGTCCAAAATTTTGAAGGACAGGTGAGAACCTAGTTCCGAGGACTACCTACAGGATCAATAACATCATATGGCGAGTTAGAAAGTGTCTTTCTCAGACAATGGGGAGAGAGAAAATATCACCTTTATTATTTAACCGAGTTTGGATCTTTACGAAAGAAAAATTCAGAAACAGTTCTTGAATTCACAAAAATATTTAATAAATTATATAACAAGATCCTAGCTAAGGTTAAACCTTCCCAACCTGCAACAAGAGTAACTTTCTTTGGGGATTTTGAGCCCGATTTTTCTCTATTATTGAGAGAAAGGAGAATTGTTGACCTCACTAGAATGTAAGACAATATTGTAGAGATTGAGTCAAATATGATGGCATCGAGAAAGTTACAAAATAAATTTGAAACGGGAAATAAAGAGACTAGATGATTTAGAGAACAAGCAAGACCCTATGGATCTAGGAGATCCTCGGAAGATAAGATGGATGATATGGAAAAAATAATTAATGAATTATCAAACAAAATATCAAATATGGAACTGGATCAATCTAAAGCAGATCGGTTCACTAGAAAATATTTCAGGAGGAACCCTAACTCCCAAATACAACAAAGACCAATTTAAAATGAAGATCAAAACATTCAGACTCCCTTTAAGAACAATTTTTTTTATAGGAGGAGATGACATACACGAATTTGAGGAGTTAGAGGAAGATATGAATAATCTTGGCGATGACTGCCAACAACCTCATCTGACGAGACAAGATTATGAAAGGTCTTGAAATGAAAAATATCGGTCTAATAATAATGATAGCATAAATATCACAAAAGATTATGCTTATCAAGGAATCGTTGATAATATAATGGCCGAGCTACAACAGAAGTATAATTTGAGGCATAGAAATAAAAATATGACAACTACCCAACTGAAGAAAATCTTGTCGAGAGAGGAAACGAATGAAGAAGCTCCAAAAGTTGTTGAAAGAGAGATCGTTAAAGCAAAGCTCGCTGACACACAGTCTACCAAGAAAAAAGAAACAAAAACACCAGCTTCTAATACAAGAACAATGAAAATCCTCATGACTGAAACATGGACTAAAGAAACAAAAACAACTGAAATGAAAGCAATACATACTAATAAATCCGAAAAAAAAGGATAGAAATCCAAACCAGAGAAGTCGATAAGACATCGGGAAATTTTAATATAGAAAATGAGATTAATAAGATCAAGATCCATCTACCTTTGTTCGAACTGGTAAAAAACCCTACATACAGAAAACAAATTGCCAAAATGATAAATTTTTCAGATATTGAAATTCAGGCCCATGTTATCAATTTAGAAGATGATAAACCGAATATAATATTTGGTCCACACTTTGAAGGTGTCAGAGATAATGTCACTCTCTTTTAAATTACGCTAATTGTGCATGATCATCTGCTCCATAATTGCATGTTGGATTCTCCATCTTCCCAAAATGTGATTCCCAAATCTATTATGGATAAACTTGGCCTCGAAATTACCAGACCATACAAAGATTTGTATTCTTTTGATTCGCGAAAAGTTAAATGTATGGGTATGATTAAATATTTAGTGGTCAATCTTGCACAGATTCCTGTAAAAAGTGTTCTGATGGATGTAGTTATTGCTGATATTCCTCCAAAGTATGGTATGATTTTATCGAGGTCTTGGGGCACTAGTCTTGGAGTATCTCTGCAACTCGACATGACATATGTTACTATATCGATCTTCGGAGGAAAGTTCACCTTCCTGTACTAAGAAACAAGGCTGGAATATACAATAAGTGATCCACATAACCCAAATAATTACCTTCTTTATGTCCCAGATCAGGATTTAGGAAATTGTATTTTATCGATTGATGACGATATAGATGAATGTATAGAAACAAATTGTACAGAAAAAGAAAGAATAGAAAAAACAAATAAATATGTATATAGTACTGGAGTTTGTAAAAGGTATTTTGATTGTGCTTCATCATGTGAAGGAGCAAGAGATGGAGTGTTGTTTGTGGCACCTGGGAATGAGTTTATTATCCCTTTCTCTTACAGGTTACAATGGGACATGGATTATACCGATAATGTGTGCGAATATGAATCCCTGGTCTTAGGATTAGAGGCTTCCAGGAAGTTGAATATTAAAAACCTATAATTTTATGGTGATGTGGAATTAATCGTAAAACAGATAAATCGGAAGTACCAGGCCAAACATTCGAGGTTGCGGTATTACAGAAATTGTGTTTGGGATCTAATTCAAAAAAA
>SNQJ01S0229877.1:0-12375 GCA_010110895.2 Picea sitchensis
AAATTTTGATCTTCTAGATTAGGGTTGATTACCTCCTTATAATACCTTAATTTTATTTTTTCCTCTAACTCTTTATCACACCACATTTTCTCCTTAAATTTTTATTTAATAATATTTTTAATAGTTTATCTTTCTGCAAAATGGTCTCTTCCATGATTCCCCAATGACTTAGCCAAGATTGGGCATCTTTAGTTTGAAGCAATTTTAGGAAGCCTCTTGTCTTCCATGTTGTTTAACTTGTTCTTGTACAATAGCTATCTAGTCATAGTCGTGCTCTCAATGGGAGAAAGGCTTGCCTATGAGAGGAGGATAGGATAGGGTGTATTTCCTTTAATTTTGAGATTATATGTTATAAAATTCTTTCACATTTGCTCTATATTTCTCCATGATTCTCAAGAGATACAACATCCCCAAACTTAGCATCCATATAAAATAACAGGGGTAACAAAATTATGAAAGATGAGTTTTTTCTTATCCCATATCGAAAGATCATCTTATTTATAATTGTTTTCAAGCCCATTATAAACTTTCAATCCTCCCTGTATATATATAGACACACAGACAAATGATATTAAGATAAGATGACATAGAAATATTTTATTTATGGCCCACGTTGATTTTTTTTTTTTTAAGTGTCACATGTCATCTCCATAATATTAAGCATTGAAGGAATTACACATCTTCCTCATATTTTATTTATCACTGACATTGAAATATTTGAATTACACATTTCCCTCAAAGTGGGCTATGGAAAGAGCTTTCCGACACAGTAATGTAGATGCAATAATGTAGGATAGATGTTGTGCTGGATATTGTTAGTTGATTGACGAGACAATCCTAAAAATGCTCCAATGTTGTCCGGGAGAAACGTTTCTAGTGAACGTTTTTTATAATTCTAGTAGGATGTTTTCAATGGATTGTTAAAATTATAATTTTTAATTTGAAATTTCAATAGAGAATTCTTACAATAAAAATGGGTCTACAATTCCATCTCCAGAGTCAAATTTGTAAAGTTATAGAGGTTTATTATCCAAAAAAAAAAAAAAAAAATTCATTGTTGAATTATGTTAAGAAGGAAGTTTGTTCCAACACTAAATGTGTCCAATATTCCACACCAGACATAAATCTTGAAACTTGTTTACACTTTAACTTCATTCCCCCCAAAAATTAATATTATTATATTGTATAAATATTTTTTTATCTTTTGTTGAACTGAACATGATCATGATCATTCTGGTGCTAGGGTTCATAACTGCAACCCCTTCCAGACTCTGAAACCCTTGTCCGACCCTTTCACATCTACACGTGATCAACCACACTGAGTGGAATTTTGACATATTATCCATGACCAAGGCGGAGGGGGCGCGAGCCCCCTCTTGCAACAACGTTGCAACTAACGCAAAGTCGGGACCTATCACCAGAAGAAGGGAAAGATCTGGAAATGATTTTCGATGAGAAGGATCTAGAAGATATTGATCTAGATCTTCTTGAGGAGGATTACAACAAAACATATTTACAATCCCTCCCCGCTAAGAAACTATACAAATTCCATAAAGTCTACATAGACTCCATAATGGGTGCAACATCCCGATACAAAGGTGATTTTGGGATTCATTCTGACCCTGGAAAGGACTATCATAAAATACATAAAGAACCAAAAAGAAGGAGCACAAATATGCACAACAACTCATTCATGAGGTAGGCATTTTCATGATCAACTCGGGATAGATCCAAAAGCTCACAGAGAGATTCATTTATCTGTCTCCTCCTTATTCCTCATGAATATTCTTTTGTTGAATGTAAGAGGCCTCAATGGGAGAAAAAAGTCGAGAGTTTTCCATAATTGCATAATGGCAGAGCAGTCAAACATACTTTTTCTTCAGGAAACAAAATGCACAGGAACTATTGCAAAAGAACTCTTTGCACAATGTTGGAGACACAACGAATGTATATTCATTATAATGGTGCATTAGGGGGCATCTATATCCTATGGAACCTAACTACAATCACCCTAGGTGGTTTCTATTTCACAGCTTGGACGCTTGAAGCTAAATATCGAGTCATAGGGTCCAGTAAGGAAGGCATCATCACCAATGCCTATGGTCCTTAATCCCCCCCCCGAAAAAGATAATTTCATGCAAAATATCAAGGCTCTCGGTAGCTTGGTTGGTCAACAGAGATGGATCCTTGGAGGGGACTTCAATATCACCATCTCCTCAGAAGAAAAAAGACTGGTAATTCAAAGTCTGGAAAAAGACAATGACAATTTTTAGAATCTCATAACATATCTTCATTTGATTGATATTGAAGCACATAATGGAGTCTTCATATGGCCCAACAGGCGATATGACACTCATACAATCTCTTTCCGAATAGATCGGTTCATGATCTCAGAATCCCTCATGTTGGAAGATTCGTTGCTTGAGGCAAGCATTCTCCCAAGATCAAGATCAGATAATTAGCCCGTCCAACTCTGGATTGAGACCACTAGTACACCCAAATACAATCCTTTTCGGTTTGAAAAATCCTGACTCACCCATCCAGATCTTCTAGAGTTATCCATGAAATGGTGGATGAAAGCAGAGGTAACTCATGGAACCCTCATGTATATATTTCAACAACAGCTTAAAAACTTCAAGCAGTCTTTGAGAGAATGGAACAAAAATGTGTTTAGGAACATATTACATACTCAGAAAGTAACCGAGCAACAATTCACGGAGATTAAAAATGAATTCATTCACCACAGATCTATGAATACCCTATAAGCAAATGAGGAGCTTCTTAAGAAACAATTAGAGGAAAGGAAACATCAAGAGGAAATCCTTTGGCACCAAAAATAAAGAATGAAATGGCTAAAGGAAGGGGAAAAAAACACAAATTTTTTCCACATATTCATGATACATAGGTGACACATAATTCACATCACAAAATTGGAGAATGATCAGGGTCAAATACTCATGGAGCATGAAGCAATGGAGGATGAGCTAGTAAATTATTATTCCAACCTTCTCTCTAAACCCATCTGAGATTGATCATAAGCCATTAATAAAATTGCACAACATATACCTAATCTTATCTTTGCGAAAAAAATGAAGCACTCATGCAGCCTACTCCATGGAAGAGGTAGATCAAGCGATGAAGAAAATGCCAGTGGGAAAAGCTCCAGGGCCCGATGGCTTTACCACAAAGTTATTTCATTATTGTTGGCTAATAGTTTGGGATGAATTTTGGCAGATGGTGGAGGAATCTCATTCCTTAGGCAAGGTCCCGACCAACCTCAATGTTGCTTTCCTCATGCTTATTCTCAAGGAAGAGCGGGTGACTCATCCCAAACAATTCAATCACGTTGCTTTATGTAGTGTGATCTATAAAATCTTAACAAAAATCATTTCACTAACACTCAAGCCGATTCTTCCCTTCATAATCTATAAGGAGAAGTCAAGATATGGGGAGAGAAGAGAGATTCTAGACAACATGATTTTGGTTCATGAGGTGATTCACTCTCCTAAGTCCTCAAGGACTCTAGGCATTCTTGTAAAACTAGATATTTCAAATGCATTTGATTTATTGAGTTGGAAATATATCTGCTCAATTCTTTTTGCTTTTGGATTTTCCAATGATTGGTTATATTGCATACTAAATCTTACTTTAGCTATTTTTTCCTCTATCCTCATAAATGGTGTGCCCTCTAAAACCTTTTCCCCTTCTCAAGGTATTCTTCAAGGATACCCCCTTTCCCCATTCTTTTTTGTCATTGTGGATGAAGGGATTGGTTGCTACATCAAGGCCTCCATTACAGACAGTTCCCTCCAAGGTCTCCCCCTCCATGGTCTTCAATCAAATGCTTCACACGACCAGTTCATAGATGACACTATGCTAATGGGTACCCATTTAGAGAGAGGCACAAAAACTAAAACTCATCCTTTCTGACTTTAGTGAATCCTCAGGCACCTCTGTCAATCTGGAGAAATCACATATTTGTTTCTTTAACACCCCTCTTGCCTTTCAAAATCATATTTCCCAACTATTAGGCATCCCTTGGAGCTCCCTTCCATCCAATTACCTTGGCATCCAACTCTCTGACTAAAAAACTAGATATATATCCTGGGCTTTTCTCTTAGACTCTTTAACCCAACGGTTATATATGTGGGCTTTCCAATCTCTCAATCGAGTGAGCTAGTTGGTTCTAGTAAAGTATGCCCTACAAGCTATCCCAACCTATCTCTTCATGGCCTTCGTGGACCCCAAATAAGTTCTCATCACCATTAGAAATATTCAAAGAAAATTTCTCTAGTAGGGACTGAATTATGATAGCAAGTGGGCCTTGGTCAGCTGGGAAAAACTTTGTAGACCCAAAATTAATGGTGGTCTAGGACTCAGAGATCTTGGTGTGCTCAACGAAGTTATGGGTGTAAAAATCCAATGGCGGCGGCTGAAGTACCCACAAGAGCTCTAGGGACGTTTGTGGAAGTAGAAATACGCTCAAAATATTGATGAGACTCATCTCATAATAATGATGGATCAAGTCCAGGGGTCCAATATCTGGAATGCATCCTAGAGAAACCACCTCCTCATCTAGGGACACACTTTCTAGGAACTAAGAGATGGAAAAGATTCATATTTCTGGTCAAACTCTTGGCACCAATTCCCTTCTCTTCAGATCCTGGAAAGCCTTCATCAGATCCAAATCCAAATGCCAAATAACAACATGATTAAGGTGGTCGATGTTTGGAGAGAACCCCCTCCAGAATCCCAATGGAGGGTTTGGAAAACCTTGCCGAGGGATCTCAACCTTCCTATTGACTGAAATCTGAAACCATGGAAGGAACTCACATCCCCGAGGAATATTCTCTTGCGTGAAGGATGAGACATTCTACGCTGGGGACATTCTACAACTGACACATTCACCATTAAAGAGGCCTATCATATCAAGGAGAAATTTCAACTATTGCCCAAAGATGCAATCTGGCACATTATTTTGAAATCAAACCTTTGGCCGAAAGTCTCAACCTTTCTTTGGCTTATGGCACAAAATCGTATCCTCACCTGGGACAACTTAAGGTAAAAGGGTTTTATAGGGCCCTCAACTTGTCCTATTTGTATGCAACAAGAGGAATCAATGGAGCACCTAATGAATCAATGTCCTTTTAGCTTGGAGATCTAGGATAAGGTGGAAATCATTATGAGGAAAACATATCCTTCAACAACCAACAATATCCATTCTATAGGAAAATGGAGAACGAGTGCCTACAAAACTCCCATTCTCAACAAAATTTGGTAGTTGATTCTAGGTTTTGTGGTTTCAAAAATATGAAAGGAGCATAATAGGTGAATATTTCATTCTAAGTCTACCTCATCAGACTCTGTTTGGTACAATTGTTTTAGCAACATTCAAGAGACCGTGATATCAAAACAATGGAGTGTTTAGGACTTGAACTATGATCCCACCGAGAACATCATCCATTCAAGTGGAATCTAAACATTTCTCGATCTGCTTCTTCTTCCAGCTCTATACATTGAACAACAAACTTTCAAAACCCCAATAGTTGGCGATGCCCCCCTCCAGGTTTCTTTAAGATGAATTTTGGTGGAGGTTCTAAGGAAAACCCGAGACCTATAGGATTTGGGGTAGTGATCAGAAACAATGATGGAATTATCGGTAATATTTTGGCCAGAAACTTGGGCTTTGATACAAACAATTCAACAGAATTATGGGGCATAATTCGTGGCATTCAACTAGCTTCTCTCTTAGGCCTAAATCAACTCATCATAGAGGGGTATTCTCAACTCATTATTTCTCTTGTCACTGGAATTATCCATGGATCTGACCCGACCAAACTTTCTCCTAGCTAGCACCTTCTCAGCTCCCTCGAAATATTCAAGATCCTTCTCCATCCTAATCTCATCCTTATCCCTTCTCATGTTAGAAGAGAGGTGAACAATGTGGAAAAAAAAATTCTAATGAAGGGTTTGTCCTATCAGGTGTTGACATCCTCTTTTATTCCAATTTTTTTCCCATCTCACCCATTTACCAACAATGCATATCCCTGACAGACTCAGATTGCAACTCCCCAGATGGGGTGCCACATGCTTAAACATGCACATAAAGAAATCCTATACTTATCTCCTCTCCTTTTGGCTTCACTTCACAATAAGGCATTCAATGCAAGGCATTAGTGATGAGAGTTCTCACCCCATGCGAGTTCAAGTTCACTAGTTTAGGATGTCGTTGAGGTTAATTTGGAAGCATCCCACATAGGACAATGTCGCTTCAACTGTAACTACGCTCTTAATGTGTCAGAGAATGGCTATTTCCATTTTCCTCTCCAAAATTATCATAATGTGTCTCTTTCAGGATTTGCTGGTGCATTTGGATTCTCCTCTAGGGAATTACAGGTGTGCTAAGGTTTGGTTTCTTTTTTCTATATCTACATCCCAACACCCTCAACTTTGGACTCATGCCTCATGAGCGAGGTCGACCTCACAAAGGTCCAGACTATGTTCATTACCTTACAGGCAACAAAATAAATGTTGGTATCCCCGACTTTGGGTCACACCAGTTGCCTTCCCCAGATATCCATTTCGATGAGTCGTCAGGCTTGGATACCAACATGGAAGAGGAAAATTGGGGTTGTCCATTCATTGAGGAGGACATGTCAGCTCCACTTCCTGATAATGCAGAGGGCTCGTCCACAACTATTCAATTTCCAAGAAGGCCACTGGACCACTCCATTGTGCATGCAGAGGTGCTGCACCCAGACTATTCCACCATCCCACTGGAAGGCCATTGGGGATTTCCCATCATTGAGGAGATACCTCCACTCATTCTTCTTCAAGATATCATTCCTCCACGAGACAATGTCCCAGCTTATACATTGCCCAATCTCTCAGAGGATCATCTCAGTCTAATAATGGACATCCGCAGAGACACCACCGATCAAATTGTTCGTCAAGAATGCTTAAATTGTCGGTTGGATATTCTATTTGAGGCACTCTCAAGTGAAACAGCTTCCAACAACTATCCAGTTTGTCGTCAACCCTTCACCCTAGCCCTAGCTTGGAACAGGCACACTCATGTTAAGAAAGCAATGACACTTTTGGTGCATGATCTATTAAGTTTTTGTTACAGATTAAGCCTCTTTCAGATATGTAGGATTACTTTTAATAGCCTTTTGAGACCTATGTAATTGCAGTTTTATTTTTCTTAGTATAGATGTAGATACAAAAACAGTCTGGTTTTACTTTTTCAGGGGCCTAGAGCCGACACTGGTTTCCTCCTTTTGGCAGGCCGATCTCCAAGCTCCCTGGTGTATGTATGTTTTTTAATTCTCAAAGATACCTAGCTTGGAACAGGCACACTCATGTTAAGAAAGCAATGACACTTTTGGTGCATGATCTATTAAGTTTTTGTTACAGATTAAGCCTCTTTCAGATATGTAGGATTACTTTTAATAGCCTTTTGAGACCTATGTAATTGCAGTTTTATTTTCCTTAGTATAGATATAGATACAAAAACAATATGGTTTTACTTTTTCAGGAGCCTAGAGTCGACACTGGTTTCCTCCTTTTGACAGGCCGATCTCCAGGCTCCCTGGCATATGTATGTTTTTCAATTCTCAAAGATAATACAAATTTTAAATTATATATATATATATATATATATATATATATATATATATATATATATATATATATTGTGTATTAATGTATATTGTTATCATTATTCATTACAACCAAAAAAATCAATGGTCATGTGTAAAAATGCCAATTACAACAAAAAAAATCAATGGTCACGTATACAAATTGCCAAAGAGGAAGATGCATACAAATTGATATGTTCACAAATTGTGATTGCAGGTTGCATTTTTCATAATTTATGTCATGGAGATGCATTACCAAACGATTCTAAATTATGAAAGTGTTGGTGATGGAAGTCACTCCTCGATTGTAGCAGGAGCAAAGCCCGACTCCCATCAATTTATGTCATGATTTAGTTTGCAGAGGGTGATCAAGGGAGGAAAAATGAACAATATCGCTCTAACTCCTCAAACTAGGGTCACATGCAATGTGGTAAGGGAGGTCTTAGTTAAACTTCTTACAATGAGTTGTGTAGTACCTTGAATAGAGGAAGACTTCCGTGAGGGCGTTTCCAGGGTCAAGCAGGCATCAGCTCGACAACCAGAAGAAAAACTTGAACATGAGAACTTCTTATGCTCAAATGTAAGTAATACTAGAGGAATATAACGGTGTTATAATAAATCCTTTATCTTAACACAATACAAGAACTGGCTAATCACCAACAATAAACCTCTTATGAGATGAAACTAGATGTGGGATAAGAAAGTTGTTTTGTTATAAAACAAGAAATCTCACATACGCATACATAACCAGAATCCAGAGCTGCCTATTAAACTTTATAACGGAGCTTTTCTCTACCATCCACCATTACAAATTATAAAAACCGAGTATATATACTTAGAAAAAATTCACTCCAACAGAGGTGTGCTCGAACCTCCATGTGTATTTTCAAACCCTGACATAAATCCTTCGTCAGACGCAATCTTAACTCAACATGGCTCTGATGTAACAAACCCTAGAAGTTGAACAAATGTGGATTGGCAAAAATTAATTAGGGGATTAATCATTTTAATATGGTATTAATTAAAACATAGTATAATAAAACTAATTTAAAAAAACCATTGATTAATTAATTGATAATTAACTACCTATTACATTTAACAAGCTCATCGAAAGTAATAAACACAACAATGCTATATAGTTAAATTGCCACGACACAACAAGGGATAACTCTATTAATTGTGGAGGATGAAATACGAAAGGAAAGGATAAGGGGTATTTGAACTAGGTGGGTAACGGCTAAAGGCATGAGTCAGTGAAGGAGGAATAAGGAGGGAAGGAGGTTTACGAGATGATCATTCTACAGAGATTGAGGATTGATTTTGGGGGCTCTGGATTTGCAAAGAGAAGTGAAATTTTGGGAGGATTAATATCAGCAGAACTGGGTTGCCGGATTTAGCATGATATCCATATGATATCCTAGAGCTATAGGAGTTACCTATTCCAAGGTGGAGGAACCTGTGGCTCAAATGCACCTGCTGAACAATAAGTCAAACCAAGGGTTATTAGCATCGTGTTCGGGGCATTTAAAATTCTTTGGCAATTTTTTTTTTATCAAGATGTTTTGTTATTATTGATAAATTCTGCATGTAAATGTATAATTATATAAATTCTGCGGAATTCACCATATAAGAAATAAACAGTCGTTTAATTTAATTCTACTAATATTACACATGGTAATGTGAAAGCATCTTAGTTCTAATATACTTCCATGGGCCAAGTTCCCAAAACTCCAAGCTCACCTCTAACCTGGAAACAAAACACATAAATTTTAATAAAATAAAAATAAAATAAATAAATGCATCAGCATGATCAAGTAAAACAAGGTTACATAAACCAATCTCTTGAAGTACCTAATCTATCTTAATTTTAGCTGCCCAAAATTTCGACCAAACCACACTGCATAGAAAGAGGTCATTAGCTTTCCCACCGCCACACTAAGCCCAGAATTAAAACAATAAGCGATAAAATATACATGAACACAAACTGACCCTCGGAACTTGTTCCATCAACCTTTTACTATCTAAACAAACAAACTTCACCGTTTTTTTGCCATCTTTCTGCCCTCATTTCAACATGCCTTTCAATCATTCAAATTTCAACATATGGTCTATGGGACCGTCATGGAACCAGCTGTCATCGCGATCTTAGATCTGCGTTATGTATTTCTCGAGTACATATTCGCTCAAATAAGGTTCTTCCTAGGATATTCCTTCAAAATCTATCAGGGTCAAGTGTTCGCAGTGATCAAGACCTGATCTGCCTTAAAGGTCTTAAGGAAGGGGCTATGGTAATAGTGGTATATATATATATATATATATATATATATATATATATTACTATCTCTATGGTGGGCCAGAGAAAATAGATAAGGCAAGGTCATGGCTTCAGTTCAGAGAGAGAGTTCCTTATCCACTAAGAGTCAAAGGCTTCGCTACCTTTAAGGAGTTGAGGGAATATAATAGGCGCTTTGTAAAAGTAAGAGAGTCCTTCCTTTTGTCCTGAGCTTCCCTCTGCGTATGACTTATTAGGGTACTTAACTCCGGGATATGAGTATGCAAGGTACTTCACTGCTTTCTTCCCCGACCCGAAAGTAATGACTCGAGGTACGTATTTCTCGAGTACAGATTCGCAGAGGCAACATATAATCCTGTGCCACCTTCCCGTGAGAACCAAACATGAAATATTCCCTAGCTGCTAATCAGGAAGGTAGGAGGCAGGTAACAACAATAACTCTTGTAAAAAAAAAATTGTGGAGATAAACATTATAGTTGCGCCTTACTTACAACGTGCAGGTCGATAAAGGAAATAGACTGAGACTATGTGGCGTAGAAGGAAAATCCAAAAAATACCCGACACAGAGCGTTAAAACTGCAGTCTGAAAATGTACTGGGAATAAGAGAAAATCTGCAACCCAAATATCAACCAGAAATTAAGATCACTTGCATTAGTTGGTAGATTGAGCTCCACACCAAAAGGTCAAATCAGGATCTTATACATCAATAAAATCAAATGACAAATAGAAAAACACCTTGGAGGACAGATCAATGACGAAGATATAAACCTTACGCTGATAACATACAGTTAAACTAGAGGCAAAATACAAATTAACAAAAGGCAAACAACCACATATTTGGTCCTGCAATAAGAGAGTGAATGAATATCAGAAGATTCAGACAAACACTGGGAATATAGCCAAATATATCGCTAAACTGTAGAAGGCACCTATATTTAGATGGATAGTTAATTTCATGAAAGACAAATCTATGACCAAGATGTGGATGGTCAGAAAAAAAAAAAAAACAAAAAAATGGCTAAAATTTAGTTAAAACGAAGATGGGTGAGATTATTTATCACTTAAATGAATATTTGACAAAACAAAATTGGAACTAAACCATGAAGACGAATATAGAACCCTCAGTGACCGAATTAAATTCTGTAGCAAAACCAGAGGCCTTCTAACAAACAATTAGCTGATCAATAAAAGTAAAATTTACTAAAATATGGGAGTAAATGGCTAAAATATAGAAGGATTCAAGATGCGTAGATAGATGCAAAAGTCAGACAAATTCAATAAAAATATATAGCTAATTTGCAGAGGAATTTTGACAAACAGCGAGTTGGACAAACAACGAATATATGATTTTTTTTTTCAAACAACGAGTTGGACAAACAACGAATAGAGGAATTTTGACAAACAACGAATATATGAAATTTTTTCAAAAAACAAATATACTAGTCCTGGGCCCAATCTCCAAGCATCAACAACATGAGTGCTCATACATAAGTCACAACACATAATCCAGTTCCCACGACCAAGTGCCAAACTACCAAGCGAATGAGAAAATAATGTGCACAACACATTCGAAGACTAGTGGGTATCTCTATCATAAGAGGAATCTCAACAAACGACGCTCATAGATGGAAAATACTCGAAAAATACAAGAGAAAAGCAGGTCGGTAACGATGATCCATAGGGGAATTTTACCAAACATGGAGAACATATAATAGAATTTGGCTGGTGGCTACTGCTACAGTCTATTGATAAATTTTGTCAAACAATCTAAAGACAATTAATGGTAATTGTTACACATAAACGCGTCATCTAGAGGACTTAGCAAAATTAAAAAAAAAAAAAATGACTGGCAAAGCTAGGACCCGATAACCATTTAAATAGTCGTAAGCATCCATAAAACGCAGAAGGGCCAGCGCACTGTAACAACCCAAAAGTGGCCCTTTAACCAAGCCTTTATACAACCCAAAAGCATGCGAACCGCCACAATAGCGAGCTCCGACTGCTTCCATTGACTGGAAAATCCCGAGTTCGCAGGTAGTATGGAGGAAAGGAGCTCTCATGTGCCTGCGCACTGTATTCACCATGGCGACCATGCTCGCTCACGCCTCCCTGCACAAGTGACCACAACTAATGAAGGAGACAAAATGGAGAGTTTAGGGTTTAAAGGAATGGACCAATATTTTATTCCCATAATGAAAGTGAGGGGCATGTGGGCCACATGCGAGCCCCACGTTGCCGACTTAACAATCTTATGGCAAGTGGGCCTCGTATATTCCCCGTGCGGCCAATTCAAATTTTGATTAATTTTACATTTAGCTTTATATTTATTTTATTATATTTATTTTTTGTTTTTTTTTATTATTTTCTTTATATATATATATTTTAATATGTCTGAAGTTGAAAACATAAATACTAATTTTTATATATGATAATTTAAAATA
>SNQJ01S0229878.1:6823-18305 GCA_010110895.2 Picea sitchensis
GCAAGTGCAACCAAACTTTGTCGCCCACCTGAAACTTATGCGGCACCTGATGTTGATCATGGTGTTGTTTGTACTTGTCATTGGACTTCTATAGGATATCCTGAACCTATTGGTGGATTTTTTGGATCCACTCAATCAACTATGTGGCTTTGTCAACTTCAGTTGGAGAAGGATATGAGTCGATCGAGGTGACTACAAGGGGAAGTGCAACATCTATGGGTCCCAATGGTTGGAATCCCAACCCCACTTGAAAGGGGTTGTGGTCGGTTGAGCTATCCAGGGCTCGGTTGTAGCTATGTTGGACATAGGGAAGGATCTCATCCCATGTGTGAGGGTGCTTGGAATTATAAATGCAAAGGATATGCAAAATCATTCGATTTACAACCTCAGTTTGGCCATCTGTCTGTGGGTGGAAGGCCGTGGATTTGGTGAGCTTGGTGTCCAGCAGTGACCAGAGGCTCGACTAGAATGTGCTGAGAAATTGACTATCCCAATCTGAGAAAATGGTTTGTGGGATTCCAAAATGTACCTAGACTCATTCAAATTAGAGCTTGGCAGTGGCCTCTGCTATGATGCTCTTCTTGCAGGCAACTAGAATCACCATCTTAGAAAAGCGATCAACAACCACAAAAACACAGTCATTTCCCCGCTTAGTGGATGGGAGGCCCAACATGTAGTCCATTGAAATGGATTCCCATGGCCTGTTAGGAGTAAGAAGAGGGGTGTACAAGCCCTGTTTCTTGGTGGTCAGTTTGGCAATAGCACAGGCAGTGCAGGACCTGATATACTTGCTGAACTCTTATCGAAGTTTCGGCCAGTAGAAATGTTTCTCTAGCATCATCACTTTCTTTTCAACGCTGAAGTGTCATGCCACCCGACTGTAGTAGGTTTCCCAGATCAGCTTCCCTCACTCACTTGACGGAACACAGATATGGCCCAGACGACAGAACCCATCCTGAAGATGGAAATTATCAACAATTGCGTTTGCACCCAACATTTGGTAGGTGGTGGTGAAGTCAGTGCCTGTCTCATAGAGTTGGGGCCATCCAGATGTCTCATGGCCACAAGAGTCTAGCACCATGGTGAGTGTCACGACTGGCGGTCTACTGAGGCAATCAATGATGTGATTGGTCCTTCCTGTTTTATACTTGATGTTGAGGTGGAATTGCTGCAAGTATGTGGACCACTTTCGATGGCGCTCATTCTACAATTTTCCCTGTGTCTGCATGAACCGCAGTGGCTTATGATCAGTGTGGATGACTGTCTCCTTCCCAAGAATGTAATGTCTCCACTTCTAGCATGATTTCACAATGGAGTACATTTCTTTGTCATAAGTAGGGTACTTATAGGCAATATCTAACAATGTCTCACTATGATAGGGCATGGGGTGGCCATGTTGACTGAGAACGACACCCACAACATAGTCTGAAGCATCTGTCTCGATCTCAAAAGGATGTTGCAAGTATAGTAGAAAAAGTACTAGGGATGAGCACAAGAACTGCTTCAAATCATCGAACACTTGTTGTTGGGACCCACCCCACGCAAATTTCTCCTTACCACCACCTCTATTTATTTGGCTAAGGGTCCATGCAATATGGGAGAAACCCAATACGAACCTGCGGTAGAAATTGGCAAGGCCCAAGAAGATTTGAAGCTCAGTGAGTGTTGTTGGGGTTGTCCAGTCACGGATGACTTGGATCGTGGCTATATCCACATGTATGCCATGATGATCAATGATGTAGCCCAAGTAATTGACCCTGTCCATGCCAAAGGAGCATTTTTCCAAGTTGGCGTATAGTTGGTGCTGTCGTAGGGTGTGCATAACCTACTAAATATGCTTCAAGTGTTCATCCCAAGTCTTGCTGTAAATTAGAATTTCATCCAGATACACCACTATAAAAGTATTGGTGAATGGTCACAGGATATCGTCCATCATCCTCATGAAAGTGGTTGGAGCATTTGCCAAACCAAAGGGCATGACCAACCATTCAAAAAGGCCTTCCTTTGAGTTGAAGGTGGTCTTCCATACATCTGTCTATTCTATCGGGACCTGGTGGTAGCTAGACTTTAGATCAATCTTACTGAAGTATTTGTCCCCCATGAGTTGATCAAGGAGGTCATCGATTCAGGGAATCAAGTGTCGGTTTCTGACTGTGATTTTTTTCAGAGCCCGGTAATCAATACAGAGTCTCTAGGTTCCATCTTTCTTCTGTACCAGCACGATTGGGCTCCCACAAGGTGATGATATGGGGTGGATGTGCCCCTTATGGAGAAGTTCTTGGATCTGTCACTTACTCTCCTCATTATCTAAAAAAGAGTGATGATAGACTGGCCCATTGTGTAGCGGTTCACCAGGGTTCAGATCGATGGGGTGCTTGACCTGGCAGTGTAGAGGTACCCCTGTAGGTGAGGACAAGATATCTGAGTATTCTTCCACAGCCTTATCTACTTGCTTCTGATGTGTGGAGAGGTCAACCGCAGAGACCCTAGATATGGCTGTGATCTTTCGCTTATTCTGAGAATGAATCACGAAGAAGAAAAAATTCCCCGTCTAAGAGATGACCTTCCTGCATTGCTTGGCAGAGATCAAGGAAATAGCACTAGGTGTAATTGCCTTGGGTATCCTGTATAATTTCCTGTACAAAGTAATAATAACACTACAAGGCCTAGAATCATATACAACATGACGTTTCCATAAATAAGGTTGGCCCAAAAGAACATCACAAACTTCGAGAGGAGAAAAATCACACAATACCTCATCTTTGAAGGGCTTAATGCCGTATGGCAGTCAACACTATTGGTTGACACGGAGATCGCCTCCTTGGCGGAGCCATCCAATGGTGTAGGGTTGTGGGTGCGATGTTTTTGGAAGGGCTAGCTGCTTGACAGCCTCTACTAAGTTGAGGTTCTTCTGGCTACCGCTATCAACGATGAAGTGCAGCGGGGTGCCTTTTACCCACATATGTGAATGGAAGAGGTGCTCTCCTTATTCTGGCTCATCTGGTTCACCAGGCTAGAGCTTGGTGGTAGAAACGCTGGCACTGGGTTCCATGTCAATGATCCGTCTTCCCCTTTATGGTTCTGGCTCAGAGTCATAATCTACATCTGATTCAGAGGCTTTCACTTCGGCCACCAGTGACTGCTTTGAAAGACATTTAGAAATGTTATGCCAAGGGCTCTTATGGAAGTCGCACCACTTCCCGGTATCTTTCTTTGTCTTTACAGTGCCCTTCTTTTCTTGTGGGTTGGAATGTTTGTCTTGATACTATCCATATTTTCTCTATCCTTTGTTTGGTGGGTTGGGGCTTCCCTTTCCTGAATTTTTTTGTGAGGGGTTCCCAGGCCCAAATTGCCGCGTCTTTTGTTTGAGCTTTTGCTCGATTTTGATGGCATATTGGTAGGTCGGACCCAAGGATGAGATGTCCAGAAATTCCATTTAGGTCTGGATGTATATATGCAGAGCACTGTGATACTTGAGCACCATATGTCTCTCTGAATCTTTGATACCCAACTTGATGCACAAGGTATGGAAGATATTTGTGAAATCTGGCACTGCTTGGTCTCTTTCTTGCCGTAGTGTGGTCCATTTGGTATACAGGTCATCATAACTTTTGAAAGGGTACCATTGTTCCTTAATAGTATCCATGAAGGATTCCTAGGTGGCCATGACTGAAAATAATGAGGTTTCCTCTATTTCCTTTTGCTCACAGAATTTTTCTCACCAATATTTGACATGGGAAACGACTTTGAGGATCTTAAAAGTAATCTTTTCTTTATTCGAAAAGTTATGGAAAAAAAATACCCTTCTAGTAGATTCAACCACTTGTCTACAACATCTGCATCTATATGAACTTAAAATATAGGAATATCAAAGTTTATTTGTACCTTGAATGGGGCGGTGCCTCCGTTTGAAGAAGATGTGTCACCTCTTGGTAGCCTCCGAAGGATTTGCGCGAAACTCTCCATCATCTCATTCCTCTATTGCATGAGGGCTTCCTCAATCAACAGTTTGAAAGGATTTCCTATCCCATCATCTTTATTTTCTCTTTCCATGGGAGGTCACTTGGGCGTGCGACAACTTCTTTCCTCAAGAGAAACAAGCTCGAGACCCAACTCTTTGTACTTCGACCTCGTTGGGGACATGCATTAAGATGAAAAGGAGCTGACCGCTCTGATACCACTGATCTGGATTTTATGAGTAGAACGAAATGAATATATATTATTAATAGGTGCTTAACACAAAATAACAGAGATACAGTAAAACTGGTTTTCTATTAAATAACAAAATAAGTTGAAATTGTAAAATGCAGCAGAAACAAGCTTGCTAGAATGGTGGGGGCTTATCTCTGAGAAGAGATGTGACGACAGCATGCATTTGCAAGAAGAAGGTTAAAATGAGTATCTGAAGGCATTTTTACAATAAGAAAGAATGCCACAAACCCTAGAGATCCAAAAACCTAACCCTAGGAGATGAAGTGCCAAAAGTCATGTGGGCCCCTTTCGGGTAAGTTAGTACATCAACTTCCCGGGGTCGTAACTTTTGCATACAATCTTTGTTTTAGGCATGTGATAGCCTGTTGGAAAGGTATCATTGAAGAGATTCATTTTGGGGGCTCAATAATGCATTTGACTATCATTCAGGATCTCGATCCCAAAAAACCTTCATTTAGGCCCTCAAAATGGGCCCAGAAGTTAAAACTGCTAAAAATAGTAAATTGCCAAAATTGTCAGAAAACTATTTTGAGCTAGTTGGAAAAGGTGGGTGGCCATCGATATCCATATGGATCAATCCTCACTCCTTAGAGAGACATTTTCTCCATCGTGTTGATTTCCCCCATCAGATGAGGAAATTTCTACTGAATTTGGCCCCGGGTGAGCCACTTACCTTGGTGCAGGAGTTGCCCTGCTTTGACGACTCAATAAAGCTCGATCCTTTGCTGTCGAGTGACCTTGATATGTATGTCCACAATCTGATAATTGGATTCCTGTTGTAGGCAGTCGAGGTTGAGCTCTGTTGGTGTCAGTTGTTTTGCTACGTCTGAGGTGTCCAATAATGGTGGGAAATAAGGGCGAAGGAGATCCACGTTGAACACTGGGTGCAGACCAAGGAAAGGAGGAATGTCGAGCTCAAAATAATTATCCCCCATAGCCTTGGTGATAGTGTACGACCCAAATGGAGTGGGAGAAGCTTCCCATGGGGTCCTGTAAGGCGTTCTTTTTGCAATTGCAACCAAACTTTGTCGCCCACCTGAAACTTATGCAACACTCGATGTTGAACATGGCGTTGTTTGTACTTGTCATTGGACTTCTGTAGGATATCCTAAACTTGTTGGCAGATGTGCTGGATCTGCTCAATGAACCATGTGTATTTTTCATCTTCAGTTGGAGTAGGAGATGAGTCGGTCGAGGTGACCGAAAGGGGAAGTGCAACATCTATGGGTCCCAATGGTTGGAATCCCAACCCCACTTGAAAGGGGTTGTGGCCAGTTGAGTTATGCAGGGCTCGGTTGTAGCTATCCTGGACATACTGAAGGCTCTCATCCCATGTGTGATGATGCTTTGAATTATACATGTGAAGGATATGCACAATCATTCAATTTACAACCTCGGTTTGGCCATCTGTCTTGGGGTGGAAGGCCATGGATTTGGTGATCTTGGTGTCCAGCAGTGACCAGAGGCTCGACCAGAATGTGCTGAGAAATTAACTATCCCGACCCGACACAATGGTTTTTGGGATTCCAAAATGTACCCAGACTTGTTCAAAGAAGAGCTTGGTAGTGGCCTCTACTGTGATACTCTTCTTGCAGGTAACCAGAATCGCCATCTTAGAAAAGTGATCAACAAACACAAAAAAACAGTCATTTCCCCACTTGGTGGATGGGAGGCCCGACATGTAGTCCATTGATATGGATTCCCATGGCCTGTCAGGAGTAGGAAGAGGGGTGTACATGCCTTGTTTCTTAGTGGTCGGTTTGGCAATACCATAGGCAGTGCAGGACCTAATATACTTGTTGACTTCCTGTCGAAGTTTCGGCCAGTAGAAATGTTTTTGTACCATCAACACTGTATTTTCAATGCTGAAGTGTCCTACCACTCGACTGTAGTGGGCTTCCCAGATCAGCTTCACTCACTCACTTGATGGAACACAGATATGCCGCAGATGACACAACAACCCATCCTGAAGATGGAAATTATCGACAACTGCGTTTGCACCCAACATTTGGTAGGTGGTGGTGAAGTCAGGGTCTGTCTCATAGAGTTGGGGCCATCCATATGTCTCATGGCCGTAAGAGTCTAGCACCGTGGTGAGTGTTGCGACTGGCGGTCCACTAAGGCAATAAGTGACACGATTGGTGCTTCCTGTTTTATACTTGATGTTGAGGTGGAATTGATGCAAGTATGTGGACCACTTTTGATGGCGGTCATTCTACAATTTTAGCTGTGTCTGCATGAACTATAGTGGCTTATGATTAGTGTGGATGACTGTCTCCTTCCCAAGAATGTAATGTCTCCACTAGTGTCATGCTTGCACAATGGAGTACATTTCTTTGTCATAAGTAGTTTACTTACAGATAGTATCTGACAGTGTCTCAATATGATAGGCCACGGGGTGGCTGTGCTGAGTGAGAACGATGCCCACAACATATTTTGAAGCATCTGTCTCGATCTAAAAAGGATGTTGCAGGTTTGGTAGTGAAAGTACTGGGGTTGAGAACAAGCACTACTTCAAATCATCGAACGGTTGTTGTTGGGACCGGACCCATGCAAATTTCACCTTACCACCACCCCTGTTTATTTGGCTCAGGGCCCATGCAATATGGGAGAAACCCAACACGAACCTGTGGTAGAAATTGGCAAGGCACAAGAAGCTTTGAAGTTCAGTGAGTGTTGTTGGGGCTGGCCAGTCACAGACGACTTGGATCTTGGTTGGATCCACATGTACACCATGATGATCAATGATGTAGCCCAAGTAATGGACCCTGTCCATGCCGAAGGAGCATTTTTTCAAGCTGGTGTATAGCTTGTGCTGTCGTAGGGTGTGCAGAACCTGCTGAATATGATTCAAGTGTTCTGCCCAAGTCTTACTATAATTTAGAATGTTATCCAGATACACCACTACAAAAGTATTGGTGAATGGTCACAGGATAACATCCATCATCCTCATGAAAGTGGTTGGAGAATTTGTCAAACCAAAGGTCATGACCAAGCATTCAAAAAGGCCTTCCTTTGACTTGAAGGCGGTCTTCCATACATCTGTCTATTCTATCATGACTTGGTGGTAGCCAGACTTCATATCAATACTATTGAAGTATTTGGCCCCCGTGAGTTGATCAAGGAGGTCATCAATTTGGGGAATTGGGTATTGGTTTCAGGCTGTGATTTTATTTAGAGCCCGGTAATCAATACAGAGTCACCAGGTTCCATCTTTTTTCTATGCCAACGTGATTGGGCTCTCACAAGATGATGAGTTGGGGCGAATGTGCCCCTTGTGGAGAAATTCTTGGATCTATCACTTAATCTCCTCATTCTCTAACAAAGAGAGATGATAGACTGACCCATTGGGTAGCGGGGCACCGGGGGTCATATCGATAGGGTGCTTGACCTGGCAGTGTAGAGGTACCCCTATAGGTGAGGAGAAGATATCCAAATATTCTTCCACGACCTTATCTACTTGCTTCTTCTATGTGGAGAGGTCGACAGCAGATACCCTATAAGTGGCTGTGATCTTTCTCTTATTCTGAGAGAGAACAATGAAGAAGACAAACTTCCCTGTCTGAGAGATGACCTTCCTACATTGCTTAGCAAATATCAAGGAAATAGTGCTAGGTGGGACTGCCTCAGGTATCCTGTACAATTTCCTGTTCAAAGTAATAATAACACTATGAGGCCTAGACTCATATACAACATGACATTTCCATAAATAAGGTTGGCCCAAAAGAACATAAAAAACTTCAAGAGGAGCAACATCACACAATACCTCATCTTTGAAGGGCTTGATGTTGTATGACAGTCGACACTGTTGGCTGACGCAGAGATCGCTTCCTTGGTGGAGCCATCCAATGGTGTATGGTTGTGGGTGTGGCGTTGTTGGTAGGTCCAGTCGCCTGATGACCTCTGCTGAGATGAGGTTCTTTTGGCTACCTTTATCAACGATGAAGTGCAGTGGGGTGCCTTTTACCCACATCTATGAATGGAAGAGGTGCTCTCCTTCTTCTGGCTTGTCTGGTTCACCAGGCTAGAGCTTGGTGGTAGCAACGGTGGAACTGGGTTCCGTGTCAATGATCCATATTCCCCTTTTTGTTTCTGGCTCAGAGTCATAATTTGCATCTGATTCAGAGGCTTTCACTTCGGCCACCAGCGACTACTTTGAGCGACAGTCAATAGTGTTATGCCAAGGGCTCTTATGGAAGTCACACCACTTCTCGGTATCTTTCTTTGTCTTTATGGTGTCCTTCTTTGCTTACGGCTTGGATTGATTGTCCTGATATTGTCCATATTTTCTCTTTCCTTTGTTTGGTGGGCTAGGGCCGCCCTTTCCTGGCTTTTGTTGGGAGGGGTTCCCAGGCGCAAATTGTCACGTCTTTTGTTTGAGATTTTGCTCGATTTTGACAACATATCGGTAGGTCACGCCCAAGGATGAGATGTCCAGAAATTCCATTTTGGTATGGATGTATATATGTAGAGAAATTAGATAATTGAGCAACAGATGTCACTCTGAATCTTTGATACCCAACTTGGTGCGCAAGGTATGGAAGATATTTGTGAAATTTGGCACTGCTTGGTCTCTTTCTTGCCGCGGTGTGGTCCATTTGGTATACAGGTTGTCATAACTTTTGACAGGCTAGTATTGTTCCTTAATAGCATCCCTGAAGGATTCCCAGGTGGCTATGACTAAAAATAATGAGGTTTCCTTTGTTTCCTTTTGCTCACAAAAATTTTCCCACCAATCTTTGACATGGGGAACGACTTTGAGGAGCGCAAAAGTAATCGTTTCTTTATTCGAAAAGTTATGGACAAAAAAATACCCTTCTAGTAGATTCAACTACTTTTCTACAACATATGCGTCTATATGACCTTCAAATATATGAATATCGAAGTTTATTTGTACCTTGAATGGGTCATTACCTCTGTTCGAAGAAGATGTGTCGCATGTTGGTAGTCGCCGAAGGGTTTGCGCGAAACTATCCATCATCTCGTTCCTCTATTGTGTGCGAGCTTCCTCAATCAAAAGTTTGAAAGGATCTCTTGTCCCATCATCTTTATTTTCTCCTGCCATGGGAGGTCGCTTGAGCATGCGAGATATTCTTTCCTCAAGAGAAACAAGCTCGAGACCCATCTCTTTGTACTCCGACCTCGTTGGGGACATGCATTAAGATGACAAGGAGCAGACCTCTCTGATACAACTGATCCGGAATTTATGAGCAGAACAAAATGAATAAATATTATTAACAGGTGCTTAACACAAAATAACATATATAGAGTAAAACCGGTTTTCTATTCAATAACAAAATAAGTTGAAACTGTAAAATGTAGCGGAAACAAGCTTGCTGGAATGGTGGCGACTTATCTATGAGAAGAGATGTGACGAAAGCATTCATTCACAAGAATAAGGTTACCATGAGGCTTTGAAGGCCTTTTTACAATAATAAAGAATGCCAAAACCCCTAGACATCCAAAAACCTAACCCTAGGAGATGAGACGCCAAAAGTCATGTGGGCCCCGTTTGGGTAAGTTAGTATGTCAACTTCTCGGGGTCATAACTTTTGCATACAATCTTCGTTTTAGGCATGTGATAGACCATTGGAAAGGTATCATTGAGGATATTAATTTTTGGGCCTCAATCATTCCTTTGGCTATCATTAAGGAGCTCGATTCTGAAAAACCTTCATTTAGGCCCTCAAAATGGCCCTGAAAGTTAAAACTGCTAAAAATAGTAAATTGTCAAAATTGTCAGAAAAATATTTTGAGCCAGTTGGAAAAGGTGGGTGGCCACCGATATCCATACGTATCAATCCTCCCTCCTTAGAAAGCAATGGTCTCCATTTCATTGAGGTCCCCCATCAGATGAGGAAATTTCTGTTGAATTTGGCCCCGGGTGAGCCATTTGCCTTGGTGCAGGACCTGCCTTGCTTTGATGACTCGATAGAGATGTATCCTTTGTTGTCGAGTTCCCTTGATATGTTTGTCCACAATTTGATCATTGGATGCCTATTGTAGGTATTCGAATTTGAGCTCTATTGGTTTCAGTTGTTCTTCTACTTCTAAGGTGTCCAATAATGGTGGGATATAAGGGCGAAGGAGATCCACGTTGAACACTAGGTGCAAACCAAGGAAAGGAGGAATGTTGAGCTCAAAAGAATTATCCCGCAAGGCCTTGGTGAGAGTGTATGGCCCATAAAAAAGTGGGTGAAGCTTCCTATGGGATCCTGTAAGGAGTTCTTTCTTCAAGTGAAACCAAACTTTGTCGCCCACCTGAAACTTATGCAGCACCCGATGATGATCATGGCATTGTTTGTACTTGTCATTAGACTTTCGTAGGATATCTTGAACCTATTGGCATATGTGTTGGATCTTCTCAACGAATCGTGTGGCTTTGTCAGCTTCAGTTGGAGTAGGAGATGAATCGGTCGAGGTAACCGCAAGGGGAAGTGAAACATCTATGGGTCCCAATGGTTGGAATTCCAACCCCACTTGAAAGGGGTTGTGATCGGTTGACCTATGCAGGGCTCGGTTGTAGCTATGTTGGACATAGGGAAGGCTCTCATTCCATGTGCGAGGGTGCTTGGAATTATACATGGGAAGGATATGCACAATCATTCGATTTACAACGTCAGTTTGGCCATCTGTTTGTGGGTGGAAGGTTGTGGATTTGGTGAGCTTGGTGTCTAGAAGTGACTAGAGGCTCGACCAGAATATGCTGAGAAATCGACTATTCCAATCTGAGACAATGGTTTTTGGGATTCCAAAGTGTACCCAGACTCGTTCAAAGAAGAGCTTGGTAGTGACCTCTGCTATGATGTTCTTCTTGCAGGCAACCAGAATTTCCATCTTAGAAAAGCGATCAACAACCACAAAAACACAATCATTTCCCCGCTTAGTGGACGGAAGGCCCCACATGTAGTACATTGAGATGGATTCCCATGGCCTGTCAGGAGTAGGAAGAGGGGTGTATAGGCCTTTTTTCTTAGTGGTCGGTTTGGAAATAGTGCAGGCAATGCAGAACCCGATATACTTGCTGAACTCCTGTTGAAGTTTCGGCTAGTAGAAATATTTCTGTAGCATCACCACTATCTTTTCAACACTGAAGTTTCCTTCCACCCGAATGTAGTGGGATTCCCAGATCATATTCGCTCACTCACTTGATGAAACAAAGATATGGCCCAGACGACACAACAACCCATACTAAAGATGGAAATTATCGACAACTGCATTTGCACCCAACATTTGGTAGGTGGTGGTGAAGTCAGGGTCTGTCTCATAG
>SNQJ01S0229879.1:0-14320 GCA_010110895.2 Picea sitchensis
CAATGCCCGAACCAAGGTAGGGGAAAGATGAGAGGGACAATGATGAAAAGTGGTAAGTATGGAAGGAATGGACGATGATCTTTCATAGACCCACCCAGTGGCACTCTGTCATCCCCCCCAAGTATGGACAAGTTAAAGAGCATAATTTCCAAGCAAACGTCATGAAACAAAAGAGAGTTCAGTGCACATATTCAAATGCTTCGAAAATCAGAGTGACACATACCATGATACTTGGACTCATTACCTCACGGAGCAAGACTCACTGCTACTTTAGAATCATGCCGATGTGATGGATGCTGCTGCTGCTGATAGATAGGAGGCGCTGAAGAAAAGATGGGCCCTCCAGGGCCAAGCTCAAGTCATATGGCTCTCGGTACTCCATGTCTAGGACCTGTGGGGCCTCGAGACATAATCTCCTTAGTTATCCCTAGGATAGGGGATAACATGTCCCATAGGGGTGAATTATATACAAGTGTGCCTCAGAAAGAATGAGATGTGTATCCTGAATTCTTTGACTTGGACCTCTCTTGTGCTGCTCTAAATATTGATGATCATGAACTTAGAAACTCTTCTTCCATTCCACGATCCACTATTGAACATGCATTTTGTTCTATTTTTGTTGATGAAGATGAAGATGAGATGGATATGTATTAGATCATGTTATATTTTGGCACATATAGTCTCATATATAAAGGCTGATTTTAGATACATAACTTAATATGTAAAGGTTGTTTTGGCATAATGTAATCATCTATGGGAGTTAATATAGAGATGGTTCCCTGCTACATTGTCATTTATGTGTATCATTTTTATTTTCTTGCAAGATAATGTGTTATTTAAAAACATATATATATATATATATATATATATATTTGAAGTATTTATATTTTTTGTATTTTTTTAAATACTGTGTTTCCAAAATTTAGTGGGGCCACGTTTCCATGGCGTACCCATTTCCATGTTTTATGCAACTTAGGGATAAACTTTTGGGCTCTCTTCAGCATCGGTTTCCTCTCCACCTGCAGCACAAATTGCTGAAAGTAGCTGGGTATGAGCTATTTAAGGCTTACGGCCCAAAGGGAAAAAATGAGGAACCTAAGGCAATGGAAGGGCCGCTAATAGTAAATTCTAGAAGGACAGAGATCAAATAGAAATTCAAGACAGTAGAATGCACAGATCCTTCTCCCTCTTCACAAGCTAATAAGTGTAAGATAATTGCAGATGAATGATGGTCACATTCAATAGGGGTGAATTTCAAACTCTGGCTTGGGGCGACTTTGTAGTGTCTGATAAGATCAATATGAGCAAGGGCCAATTTTCCCAGGCAGTTATGTCAATGCAGAGTATAGTAAAATAGTCTTGGGTGACTTTCTGTTGTATTATTCCTGAAATATGCCTTTAGGTTAGAGTCTGTTTGAACTTTGAAGTGGCTCTGAATCAATTTAATTGAGTTGAAATAGGTCTCTTCGTGAGTTTAGCCAGTTGACTATCAACCTATGCAGTTTAATTAAGTTTGGCCCAGTTTTTTTTCTCCAAAATAATATTTTTATTATAGTGGGCCTTTGTCCATGAAGATTTCATTACAGTTACTTTCTATATTGGGGTTCCTCAGAGCCCCTGCTTTCCTTTCTTTTTAATCTATTTCTTCTAATCTGACCACAGTATTTTTATGTCTGGTGCTTGGCAAGATCCTTTACATGATATAGTAATATACAAATGCATTGATTAGTACACAGAATTGTGGACCTTTGGCTATTACAAAAGAAAAATCTCCTTTTCCGAACTAAACTAAACCACAAAATACAGCTAAAATTCAATGTAATCAAGACTGCTAAGGATATTTCAAATACATCATGGAGGTTGCCTCTGTTGATTCCAGATGCTATCTGTGGGAATGCAGATGAGCTTGCCTGTGGGCCCTTGTTCTTCTTTGGCAGTGAGTCCTGGCTTACCATGATATGCTTCAATAGTTCCATTTCTGGGAAATCAATATCTGTTGCCAACTCCGAAGCCAGAGTTTGAAATTCACGCCTATTTTCATCTTCTTCATGAACTTGTTACAAATACTCCTGGACTCTGCATTCACACTAGATTCTAGATGAAAACATTGAAAAGTTGGATTCTTGATGACCCTCAGAAATTGCTCATGATACTCATTGTTTGCTTTAAACATCGAAACCTCAAACGCCACACGCATTTTTTTCAGCTCCAGACTGAATCCCGCTGCCAAATTCTCCAAAATTGCTCATGAAACTTGTGTTTTCTTTAGACATTGAAACCCCAAACTGCACACAGATTGTTTCAACTTCAAACTGGCTCCCGCTGCCAAAGCCAAATTATTATTCTGCTCTTTAGTAGTGCCTGGATCCTGCAACACCTTTTCAATTTTCTCTAATATCAGATCCCCTTTATTTGAATCCTTTCTCCGTCCTCCTTCCTTTTTTCATCTGTCCATTGCTCTAAGTAATTTCTCTCATCCTCTGATATTATATTCTGTTTGTAATGCTTCCGCGAGAGTTCCAACCTCACTGGTATGCAATTGCACCCCTTCTTTTCTTTGCAAAGCCCTTTTCAGGGCTTTTCCTCTGCCATTGGTTCTTTTCCACTCTCTTCTTTCTGATTCTGCAGTCTATACAGTTCCCTACTTCACAGACTCCAGATTTTCCCTATTATCTCAACTCACTCCCCTATGTACACTATTCTTAACAGTCTCGTGGAGTAATAATCCCAAAATGAATTTCGCTTGCTAATTTTGTCTGATGCATCATGCCTCCCTCCCCGTTTGCCTACCTCTGCCATTAGTTTCCACCCACTGACACGACTTCTGTAATCATGAGTAATCAGTCAATGGTGAAGGCCTTATCTCAATCTCGAACAACTATTGATGTCCTCTTAAGTACACTTTCTCCAACGATTTTCTCAAGTGAGCGTCTATTCAAATTATATATCAAATTGTCCTTACCATTATTTTATGGATCAAATGAGGCGATTGGCGTTTTGTTAATACTGTTTGCTTGCAATTTGACCACTAAGTTGGCAATCTGATCCACTGCCTTATTTGCCTCTTTCACATGTTAAAATTTAATTGAATGGAAATTCACTTTAAGGGCCTCTGTTTAATTGATTTAATCCCCTATATTCCACTTATTCAGTTTTAAAATCTTTTATTTATTAAATGCTTTAATCACAATTTGGATATCCTCTTCCACTTCAATTCTATCAAAGGCTTCCATTATAGCTATCTCAGTCATAGCAGTAGCCCCTCTACCTCTATTTCATTATTTGAGGTTTCCTGCAGTACTCTCAAGAATGCCAATATGCGCTGCTCTTTCATATCCCTTATCAGGCTAACATATCCCACTTCTCCTGTATTTCCTTTTGACGCTCATTAAAATGTATTCTCATAATTCCTTGTTTTGGTGGGACCCATTTTTCCCCACCTCTCCTTAGGTCCGATTTGGTCTTACCCTTTAGTGGTAGGGGAAATAATCAGTTTTGTCATTTCATCCCATTTTACCACCTCTGGTATGTTTTCTTTAGAGACTCGTCTGGGTCTTGACAATCCTCTTCTGGGACATTTTGGATCCTGGACAAGTTTACTTGTAACAAAAGTCTGGCAAAGGGCTCTTAAAAACTAGGACGACAGACTGGCATCCCAAGGTTTGTAGTAGCAATATATTATATTACCAATCTGTATCTTGTAGGAATAAATTTAGTTTTGTTGAAATCTTATGTTAGAGGTTACAATACATTTCTTTCAGGATGTCTCAGTTAAGAATGTAGAATCACCAGGCGAGGTAGAAAGCAAGATGTGTCATCAGTGTCAGAGGAATGACAAAGGGAGGGTGGTTAGCTGCTACAGATGCAAAAGAAGGCGTTACTGCATCCCCTGTCTTACTAGATGGTATGAACAGATCTTCTGTTATACTGCAACTAGAGATGTTTAACTTTAGGAACATTGTTTTCCCAAAAAATTAATTGCTAAGTTGTTTTTGCATTTTTACTGGTATGGAACTTGGTTGTGCTAGAGTCCGTCTTATATTCTTCTTTTTAACATTGGAATGTTAGGTACCCAGGACAATTAGAAGAGGATATTCAGAAGGCTTGTCCTGTATGTCGTGGAAATTGTAACTGTAAAGCTTGTTTGCGGGGAGATGGTGTTATGAAGGTATTGTTTCATTTGATGCTTGGAGAGTTTCATTGCTTAATTGTGCAAGTCAGTGCTGTTTTTTAACTAATACTGTAGCAAGAAATTGAACATTCTCCTGTGTGCAATGGTTTTCATTTTCTCGAATATGACTTGCATTAATAATGTGCAGGCTAGCACAAATAAAACATGTAATGCAGACAAGATACGATACCTCCATTACTTGCTTTCTATGGTTCTCCCTATGTTGAAGCAGATTCATTATGAGCAGTGCTTGGAGCAGGATGCGGAGCTCAGGATTCAAGGTGAGGGTYTTGGAAGTTCTACTGGTTAGTTGTTTAGAGTTGAGGATTCTTTTTCTCGAGGTTTGTATTTTTCTACAAGCAGCAAATTTCTGATTCATGCTTTGTTGTTAGGAGGAGCAACAAAAAAGCTGAAAGTTCCTAGGGCTAAACTCAATATAGAAGAAAGACTGTATTGGTAATACCCGTGTGTTTTCTCACTCCTGAAAGAAAACTCATTTCACAATCTAGATCTGGTACAATTTGGATGCAAAGTCTGGCTATAAAATCTAGACTTTTTTATCCTAACTGCTCTTAGAAGTCATCGATATTATTTATTCGTGCAGTCTGATGTGTTTGCTTTTCATGCAGTGACAATTGCAGTACCTCTATTGTTGACTACCACAGAAGCTGCCCAAATTGTTCGTATGATCTCTGTGTCACATGTTGTCGGGAGCTTCGAGAAGGTTTCCAGCCTGGAGGTGATGAAGCAGATTTAGCCCAGCAGTGTTTGACAGAGAGAACTTATTTTGAGAGTAGAGATAATTTACCAAAAACTTTGAAAGTGCCACATGGAAGACAAGGCTGGGAGCTTCAAGCCCACAGTGAACAGAACAACATTTTTGGTCCATTGCATCTGCCACCTGATTGGAAAGCCAATAGCAATGGAAGTATTCCATGCCCCCCAAAGGAATTTGGTGGTTGTGGCAGCCATTTGTTAGATTTGAAGTGCATTTTCAAAATAAACTGGATTGCAAAACTTGAGAAAAATGCTGAGGAAATGGCAAGCAGCTGTAAAGTTCCAGAGGCATCAAAAGTTTCCAGGCCGTGCACCTCTTGCTTCAAATTAGATTTCCATGTAAAGAGTGGATTATCTGATAGCAAGTTGCGTAGAGCATCTTATAGGGAGGGTGACAGTGATAATTTCTTGTACTGCCCAACAGCACAAGATATTAAGGATGGGGGTCTTGAACATTTTCAGAAACATTGGCTCAGAGGTGAGCCAGTCATAGTTCAGAATGCATTGCAAGGTTCATCAGGTCTGAGTTGGGAGCCCATGGTCATGTGGCGAGCCGTTCGGGAGACAAATGGCAAGTTTACAGCTGATACAAAAACAGTGAAAGCCATTGATTGCCTGGATTGGTGTGAGGTCAGTTTTTCAATTGAGTTTGCTCAAACTTAAACTAAAGAATCTATTGCCCCTTTCCCACTCCCTCAGTTCTTACTCACATGCCTACATTCTGCTCTCATGTCATTGGTTTGTACTCCTCGCAACCCATAAGCAAGCAATGGCTTTAACCACTTTAGCAAATCTTGCAGAGCATTCTTCATTTTTAAAAAATGCTAGTCATACAATGGTCTTACCGACTGATGCTGAACCATTTGTAGCATTTTCCAATAACTGCTTTGAGATTTTAGGTTGTATGCATGCATACCTGTGAAGTTTTTATGATATTTTACCAAGTGATCTTGTGTATTTAATATTTATGGACCAGCTAAATTTTTGCGCAAGTCATGTGAATTCTCATAAGCTTTGTTAATTTGCTTTCTAGTTTTTACATATATTAACCTCTCTGTCATTAGGGCTCATTTTATTTTATAAAGAGCTTATGTTCTTGTTACAAGTAAATCTCACGAGTCAGTTAGTCTTAGCAAGACTTTCTGTACTGTAGGAATGTTGTGATGAAGTTTGAACTCTCCTTTGAAATGATCTGTAGAAGCATGGTTTTAGTCTTTTGTTGGTTTTGTGAGAATGGCTGCAGGCTTTATCGTGAATGTAGGAACTGAAATGTGCTGCAAAGCATGTTTCAAATACAATAGCAGAATCAACTGATTCATTACTTAATTAATTTCTAAAGTTTAATGTATCAGGCCCATCTTCCTGATTTAGGATGATGAATAATGCAAATGCCGAGACTAAGGATTGGAAATATGATATCTCCCTTGACCATTTTTTCTCCAAAGAAAAAAATCCGTAATTTTATTTATACTAAGCAAAATTACATAGTCATATGCCAATTGGCATTCAAAAAGGTGCTCAACAGTCCTTTAGTGCAAAAACTCTCTACGTACTTGCCTTTCTTTTACTTCAACGGCATGCTGGTTCTTGTCCCAGAAAATTACATAAACAATTACGTATGTCAGCATTCTAATTCTTTTCTCAAAAAGTTACAAATAACAGTTACATCATTAAAAGTAAAGCTGTGGTCAATCCTCGGTCATGATAATTAACAGCGTTTCTTTATATCCAAGGTGGATGTGTAAAAACTGTAGAGTGTGACCATCCTGTAGGATGGAAATGATCCAGGTACACCAATCCAGCTTTGGAAAGGCCGTCCGCTATGCTGTTCCTTTCTGTGTAGATATGAGATAAAGAGATATTGGAGAAAGCTGTCAACTGCATCTGTATATCATCATAAAGGGGCTGTAAGGTGAAGTTTCTGATTTGAGCTTCCTTTCTAATCCATTTGACGACCAAGAGAGAGTCACAAAAAAATTGTATTTGCTGAACCCCATGCCCTTGGGCCAGCTGAAGAAGTAATTTAAGTGCCATCAGTTCATAGAAATTGTTAGATTCCTGTCCAATACCCATTTTGAAGGATATACAGTGAGTGGAGGAGAGATTTAAGATTCCTCCTGCACCGCCTTTGGGAGGATTTCCTTGCGATTCTCCATCAAAGTATGCCCAGGGGATATTCTTATTTATTATCTCTTCCATGGGATCATGTCTGGAATGTTTTTCCTCCACCTGTGGATAAGCATTTAGGATGTTGAGAGACTGAATTGCACATTTGAGAGGGAGGGTCTCTTTTCCTTCAAATAGGCTCAGATTCCTAGCAACTTGCAAGCCATACTCCCCAAGCAATGTTGAAAGGAAGGGCTTTGATCTTCTTTGTATCCTTTTTGGAGTACCAATCTGAAGGCTTCTTCTATATTTCCTTCTTCCCATACATTTTTCAGCCCTATCATGCCTTCACTTCTTTCCAATTTTGGATGGGCACTTTAGTTTCCAGATAATTCTCCACAACCAGGCCTGCTGGACCTCCAGACCTTCCTCAACAAGTGTTATGTAGCCTAGCTTAGGCACATATGTAAATCCAAACCATTAGACACCAAATATGCAATGTTTGCTCATTTATATAGCATGTAAGTGATAAGCGTGAATATAGAAAAATGGCACTGAGTGCGAATCATGATACATATCAGAAATGAAATACATAGACATCGAGGCTCTAAATGGCCTCTAGAATCCAAAAAATATCATGCTACAACAAATAACTACATATTATCAAAACCATTGCTTATATTGGGATCCTCATCATCAGCATCGCCCTCTGTCTCCTTGTCTAGCCTTTGCTCCTCTACCTCCATCCTCCAGGGACGTCAGTGAACACTGTCCAATTTTGATGAAATTGCCTAATCCAAGCCTTAAAATATGGTAGAAAAAGCTTAACATGCCTCATTAGTGATTTTGGCTTGAGTGAAGGGTACATTTTTGCTAAAATGAAAGGAGAGTTCAACAATCAACACTGCCAACATTGGGGCACATAGAGGGCTTGGTGCTCTTGATTAAATGCCGATCCCGTACCCTCATACATGATAGAATCCAATGGAAACGCTGCAATCCTGCCAATCCTGAAAAAATCGTGAAAACTGTTAACTCTGCTGAAGCATGCACTGTCATTTTCAGTTTTCAGAAGAAAGAAACGTATATTTGGTTGGAAACCACAAATGTTCAAGGTCAGGCATGGGCATTTAAATTCAGCAAAATCCATTCTAACCGTTTCAAGGATCCCATGCTTTATTTTCCACTGCATATAAGGCATGCTGACTATTTCAAAGGGAATTGTCAAATTAGATAGCCACACCGGATGGTACAGAGTCACAGACAGATATAAATCAAGGAACAATTTTTTATGCACTGATGCAGACAACCTACTTTAGCTAGCATTGCTTTTAGTCTATCTTTGCATCAAGGTGGAAAGTACTATGACCGTAATCTTTACTGTGTACATGGCAATGTGCAAGGCCTCTTGCCATAAAATATTGATGCTGAGTGATTGTTGTTAAGCTTTTGTAGGTGTGATGTTCTCTTTGCCGTTTTAAATTTTGGATTTCTATCGTTGTGTGTGTTATCTGTAGGTACATGGACATTTGCTTTAGTGATAAATCCAGTCAAGATATATGTTTATGCATAGTATATCCTTCTGAAAAGGAAAGCTTATTATGTTCATAACTAATTAGTTTGCTGCAGTGAAACATGGAGATTGCCATTTTTAATTTTTCAGAAAAGAGAATTTATATATTTTGTGGGAAACCACAAACGGTTATGATTGGGCATGGATGTTTAAACTTTAAACATAGCAGAACTCATTCTAACCTTTTCAAAAGCTGCATGCTTCATTTTCCACTACATTAAAGCTTTTGGACGATTTGAAAGTGACTTAATGAATCAGATGCACATGGTTGATGCTACATGATTATTTTTAAATCTTTGAACAATTTTGTATTAATAGGGAAATGCTTTTCAATGTTTCTGGTCATTGTTTTAAGGAGTGAGCAATTGCTACCAATCATATTAATTTGTGTATATTAGTTTTGAGCAAATCTAGTGTTATTCAGATGAAACTATTTTATCAGTTTACTTTTCTATAATCTGTCACTGCAGTTAGCAACAATATACCTAACATGGTATGCTCTTGCTTTCAATGGTGCAGGTTGAGATCAACATTCACCATTTCTTTAAAGGGTATCTAGAAGGTCGCATGCATAAGAATGACTGGCCTGAGATGTTGAAGTTGAAGGATTGGCCCCCCTCAAATTTCTTTGAAGAGCGTTTACCACGACATGGAGCTGAATTCGTCAGTGCATTGCCTTTTCAGGAGTATACCCATCCTGAGTGTGCCCTTCTTAATCTGGCTTCAAAGATTCCTGATCATTGTTTGAAGCCTGACTTAGGGCCAAAAACGTACATTGCTTATGGCTCTCATGAAGAGCTTGGCAGAGGTGATTCGGTGACAAAGTTGCATTGTGATATGTCTGATGCGGTGAGTACTAATTCCTAGGAAAAATTTTCCTTGACTGCTTTAGCTGCTTGTTGTAATGAGATATTCCTGATCAATGTTGGGTGAATCTAAATTGAATGACTGATTTGGAGAATTTAAAGCAGTCTTAAGGGTAATGCTGTGCCCATTATCTTTTCTTCTCTCTTCTTTTTACTTGAATAAATTGGGTTTGGGTTTTCAGCAATATGTTATTTAATAAGTAACAACAAATTGTATGGATATTGTTATTTCATTGCAGTTCTAAGGTTCTTGCACTGAAGAAACCTTTATGGTTAGAGTTTTGCACTTCAAACTTAGAATCATACGTGTCAGTTATTTTCAAGACTAATTCAAAAGATTTAAGTGCATGCCTCACATCTGCTAGAAGTTAGAACAGTACGCAGTTATGTTAGAACTGCATGCTTCAAGGGTAGCATTTGCTGTGAATAATGTCTCCCTATATTTCCTTGTACAGTAAAATTATTCACCTTTACCTTGCTTTTCTTTATATGGTGGACTTAAAATTCGTTTCATGTTGATTAGGCACAACACCAGTGGTATTGCTGTTATCAGTAAAATAGAATAGTACTGGTTATCCTCTCTAATCTTTTCTTTCAGGTGAATGTTTTGACACACACTGCTGAGGTCAAGTTCCCCATTTGGCAACAGGACAAGATAGAAAAGATGCGGGAATCCTTTAGATCATTAGATTTGAAAGAACTTTTTGGAGATTCTAACAAAGTTAGTGGCACAGTCAGGGAAGAAGATTCAGGAAAGTTGGCCAATAAAATGGAATCAGAAGCAGAAGCATCTAATACATCAGGTTCTGATAGTATCACCAATGATAATTCTCCATCACCACAGGACACTGAACTACCTAATGAAATTCAATCTAAAGTTGCTGGAGACACTACTGATTACATGGAAGACGATCTCCAGGATACGAATGCAGTAAAGTCTGATAGTTTGCGAAAATATGAAGGTCCCAGTGATGATTGGAAGGAAATTGGTACAATGAAGTCGAAAGTCGAGGAGAATATTTCCCACAAAGAGGAAAATACAGATGTTACCGTTGGGGGAGCCCTCTGGGACATCTTTCGTAGACAGGATGCGCCAAAGTTGCAATGTTATTTGAGGAAGCATTGGAAGGAATTTAGACATATTAATGGCCGTCCTGTTGATTCAGTAAGGGTCGAATCTTGCATCCTAGTTATCAATTTTTCTTCTAATTCAGAATGGATATTTTCTTATTTAGAACAAAAGTTTCCTGTTTTTCTGAAATAGTAATTTATGCACAGATTATACATCCTATTCATGATCAAACATTTTTCTTGAATGAGGAGCATAAGAAAAAGCTGAAGGAAGAATTTTGTAAGTAGTATTTCAGTTTTTCAAAGGCGTTGATCTTTGTTTGGAAGCAAATGGATAAATCTTTCAAGCAAGTGCTTCATTTATAAAAACACAACTTTTTTTTTGGTATGTAGCTGTGGAACCGTGGACATTTCAGCAACACCTTGGTGAAGCAGTTCTCATTCCAGCTGGATGCCCTCACCAAGTTAGAAACTTGAAGGTTAGACCATTTATGTTTGTAAGCATTTTCAAGATTCTGTAGCGCCTTCTCGTCGTAGATATTCACATTGTTGTATGGTTGGTTGACTTCATGCACTTGCATTTTGTCCATTTTCCATCATAATGATGTTTAATTTGGACGTGGTTGTAAAACATAATGTTTTCTCCTTACAAGTACAATGAAATGCTAAAGTTCACGTGATGCCTGTTAGGACTTGTTAGCCATGCAACCGGAATTCATATGTTCTTTGTTTTGTCCTTTAACCTTTCAACTTATATTTACCGGGCTTGTTCTACAATATGTTACTTCATTTTGATCTGCAGTTGTTGATTTTTCATTTTTGATTTTTCCACTTATTTCTTTCTGTTTTTCTACCCTTTCCTCTTGGTGTTTCCAATTTTTTCCTCCAGTTCCATTTTTGAATCGACATTTTCTTTTTAACATTATTAATGAGCTTGGGCTAAATATTTTGAATTTTTTGAAGAAATGTATGGATACAGAGATTAAGACCACAAAACATCTGACTGGTTTAACTTGTTTATTGAGAACCTGAAATGAATAATCTAAACTTTATAAGATCTTCTTATATCTGGAGTTCAATTAAATGGCATTTCCTCTTCTTGTTTTTTATTGAGATTTTGTATTTGTTCTAACTTCTATTATTTGTTTGCTTAAGTTATAGAGACTTGTAACAAATTTGGGATGTATTCTTCAAATAAATGTTCTTTACAACCAAAATGTTCAAAAGATTCTTGGTCTAGACTCTATACCCATCAGTAGAAATTAATTAATAAATTGTATTTGAAGATAAAACTTGGAAAAAAAGATCATTCATCCTATTATTGACATTCCATTACTTACCACAAAACAATCACATTATTCAAGATGAAGTGCTCTCTGATAAAGCTCGTCTGCTCTGGATGGATTATTTAAGGCTATATGTGCTTGATGCGCAGGGTCAAGGCCTTGGCAATTATTTTATAAGAGACATTTAACAATGTGAAAGGCATCCAATTGATAATATGCTCTAGGTCACCAGGCTTGGCAATGAATCTGATCAAACCCTTGTTAATATACTCACCCAATGATTGTTTTCTAATAGCTTCTTTACACACATGTAAAAGGTTAGGCCTGACAAATTCCCATGTGGCCTTGTAAAATTCACACATGAAGTCATTCAGTGTTGGTGACTTGTAATCAACCATCTCCATTGAGGCAATGGAAACATCAAATGTCTATGACTTTTCACACATTCTTTCTTGTTCAGTGGAAAGAGGAGATAGGACTACTTCCAATTTCCAAATTAGTTTGCAGGGCCACCTTATGTTCTTTTGTGATACCTTACAATTGAAAAACTAGCCTATAATGGCTTCCAAATTCTTATCCAATATCCTCTTGTCCGGTTATTTCTTTCTTGTTCAGTGGAAAGAGGAGATAGGACTACTTCTAAATTAGTTTGCAGGGCCACCTTATGTTCTTTTGTGATACCTTACAATTGAAAAACTAGCCTATAATGGCTTCCAAATTCTTATCCAATATCCTCTTGTCCGGTTATGTGTCCATTTGAATGTTTTGAGCACAACAATCTTCTTAACTGCTTATGTGTCCAAATTCTTATCCAATGCAGCTTTTCTCACAATTGGTACACCCTTCAGCTTTACATCCTTCGTCAACTTTCAAAAAATGTTGGAGTTTAGCAAGTTGGGCTTGCTGGGCCTCGTTAAATCGATTGAACTGAAGCTTTTGGCTAGGCTATTCTAGTTCATCCTTCACAAATTTATGCACTTGTTCCTTGTGGCTACAATTTGCCTCCCATTTCTACATAGGAAAGTTGTAACTCAGGAAGTAACATCCCCCCCACCAGGTTATCCAACCATCCTTGCCTCTTGGCTTGGGGAGAAGATTCTGTACTAGTTTCATAGGATTTAGGTAACATGGGTGTTGTAAATGCCAGACATTGAGAAGGAAGAGAGTCTTGTGAATTGCCATTTTTCGGCCACCCCAAGAGATTGAAAAGAAGATAAGTTGTTGATTTAAGAGATTCAATTTTGCTAGCACCTGACCGATCGNTAGGTAACATGGGTGTTGTAAATGCCAGACATTGAGAAGGAAGAGAGTCTTGTGAATTGCCATTTTTCGGCCACCCCAAGAGATTGAAAAGAAGATAAGTTGTTGATTTAAGAGATTCAATTTTGCTAGCACCTGACCGATCGCCCGTCACTACAATCAAAGAAGAACATACTTATCTGTGATAGCATGATCCTATTCAATCTTTTTAGGACTTTTTCATTGCCTTTTTAGAAGATCGAGCATGTTAACCAAAGCTTTGGCGAGTCATAATTTCTTAGTTTATTGGGGTTGTAAATGTGAAGCTTGGCCCTAAGGCTGTTCTAGGGAACCTTCTTCCTTGGGGAATTTTGACTGGAAGCATGCCCTCTTTATCATCTTATGTCTCAACTATATTGAAATCCCCCGAGAGCAACAAAGGAGTACTTGGCCACTTGACGACCAAATAATGCGAAAGAGTGGTCCTTTCTTTTGCATCATTAGGTGCATAGAGGTTAACAAGTGCCAACATTTGACCATCTAAGTTTAGTATAATCCAAACAAGTCTGTGTGTTGGGTCTGTGGCTCAAACCATAAGAATGGAAGTAACATTGGGTAGCAACACCTTCTTGCCATCCATATGGCTAGAGGTAAAAACAACAATACTCTACCATACAATATTTAAGGTTGTTCTAGGCAAGAAACTTGAAATCTGAACTTCATGTAAACACAAATTATCTAGATCATGGATCAATTTTATTTATCTTTCAAACCATGGCTTTTCAACAGGTGTTCATAATCCCTTTGACACAAGGTTGTGAGACTCAGACTTGACAAAAACACATCTAGCTTGGGACTTGACAAGTAAAGGATATTTTTGTAGAAAAAATAATAATGACAATTTCCATCCATAAAATCTACAAAACAACAGTCTGTCCCTAAGTTATTAGAAATGCTTCTACAGGTCCCTTAAAACGTTTTTCACCGTTTCAGATATTGAAACAGAGGGGAAACATGGTGGAAAGCCACTTAAATGTTTGAGACCTCACTTGAAACGTTTCAAGAATAGGTGGCAATGTTTTAGGTTGAAACTTGAAAACATTAAAAAACACTTAAAAAGGAAACAAAGTTAAAAGCATCTTACACTAACCCTAACCCTAAAAGTGAACCTCAAAAATTATAATTAATGCCTCTTGGCCTCCCTTATTCACGTTAATACTCAATAACGTCT
>SNQJ01S0229880.1:0-14320 GCA_010110895.2 Picea sitchensis
CCTCTCTTGATATTGTAGGATTATATCTTCATTTTGGAGGTTTATCCCTCCCTTCATATTTGGAAGCTGGAGCTACCTTTGGAAGTCATTACTTCCCTTGAACAATAACTATTGATTATTTCTCATATATTGTGCATGGTGTATTGTGATTTATTGGTGTAACTCTTATACTATTGCTCATTGCTCATTGGATATAATTGAATGGTTTAAGTATAATTTGAAAAAAAATAAAAATTGTACTTGAAATTGATTCAACCCCCTCTCAGTATCAACACATACCATCCAATTGCGCAAGTCTGACTACTCCTAAGGGTCGGATCTCCACAACTATAAAGGGTCCCAACCAATGCATGCACAACTATCTAAGATGCTTTTGGTAATAACTGTCATAGAGTAGAACCTTTAATCCTTGCGTAAATACTTTAGTCTTAATGTGCTTGTCATGCCAAGATTTTTGTCTTGCGTTTTCAATCGACTGATGGAAGTCTGCTAAAAACCTGGTCTCCTCGAGTTCTTGTAACTCTATAAGTCTCTGCGCAATTGATTCCTCCTCTGACATATGTGTGGTTTTTGCAATGTACAAAGTTGGAGTGATGAATTATGTAGACACCACTGCCTCTTTCCCATAAACTAGTTGGAACGACGTGTATCTGTGGATTTTCTTTGTGGTTATCCTGTAAGCCCATAGTACTGTTGGAACTCTGTCATCCCAATCTTCCCGATTTGTGCAACAAACATTTGTTAACCCTCTCTCCAGAATCTTTTTCAATGCGTCTATTATTCCATTGGCCTGTGGGTGGTAGGGGTTGCTTTTGTGATGTTGGATCAAAAACTATGTTGTAAGCTTTTCTACAGTGCTACTAATAAAATGAGCTCCCTGATCACTGGTTAGGCTCCTAGGACATCCAAATCGAGTAATAATATTCTCAAAGATGAACCTAGCAGTAGTATCGGTCGAACAGTCATGAACAACTGTTGCCTCATCCCAACATGTAAGGTAGTCAGTTGCGGTAATGATGTACCTATCCTTTGAATGATTAGTTGTGGGGCTGATCGGTCCAATGAAGTCAGCTGCCCACTTATTAAATGCATGTAGAGCTCAAACTGGTTGAAGTGGTAATTCATCTCGTCGTGACGGCTTACCCACTCTTTGATAAACATCACATGATCTAGCATATACATTTGCATCCTTGAAGAGTGTTGCCAACCAAAGTCCAGATTGTAGAACTTTTTGCACAGTGGCCTTTCCTCCTACATGACCTCCCATAACTCCATTGTGGCACTCCCATAATATATCCTTCCTTTCATGATCCAAGACACACCTTCTGAGGATACTATCTAGTCCCAATTTATACAACTGTCTTGAGATCAACTGGTAATCTGCCGCTCTAACAACCATATGGTGTTTGTGGGTTGCGAAATATGTTTCTGGGTAGGCTCCTGTACTTAAGAAGAGTGTTATGTCCTCCAAGTACTCTAGTATGGCCTCAACCCAGAACAAGTCTGCATCTGGGAGCTTATCGTCAATTTCTCCACCACTTTCCCCTTACTCTAATCTAGACATGTGATTAGGTCCTACGTTGCATCTTCCAGTCTTAATAACTATTTTAAAAGAAAATTCCTAAAATAGTAGCAGCCATCTACAAATTATCCCTTCCAACACAGGTTTGTTAACTAGATATTTCAATGTAGAATGATTTGTAAAAAACTTGAAATCAGAGCCTAACAAATAATGTATAAATTTCTGAAAAGGATAAATCATGGATAAACCATCCATTTTTGTCGTTGTGTAGTTGCGCTCAGCTTGTGACAACATCCGGCTCGCAAAATAGATAGGATGATCCATGGCTCCATCTCCAGGTTGCGCTAATATAGCTCATAAGGAAATACCTGAAGCATCTACGTGGATGTGAAATTCATTTTCTCAGTTTGGGAATATCAGAATCGGTGTTGTGTTGAGATTCTCCTTTAGGGTCTCGAACACTTTATCACATTCTGGAATCCATTGGAACATTTCGTCCTTTTTCAGTAGATTTTCTAGGGGTGCAGTGATCTTTGCATATCTTCTGATGAACCAACGATAGTACCTTGTGTGTCCCAGCGTGGAGCGCATTTGCTTAGCACTCGTAGGTGGTGACATATTCACAATATACACAACTTTGGTTGGGTCTACCAATAATGCTTCTTGGCATACTATGTGGCCCAACAAATTTTCATGGGGTATGCAGAAGATACACTTTCTAAGATTCAATGATATCTGCAATTCTTTGCATCTGTCAAACATCAAACGTAACAGTGCTACATGTTCCTTGAGAAAACTATATATCGTCCAATCATCCATATAAACTTCTATGAACTTGTGAATAAACTCTCTGAAAGATGTTATTACAATCCTAGAGAAAACTACAGGGGCGTTCTTCAATCTAAATGGCATCACATTGTATGCAAAAGATCCCCATTATGTTATGAATGTGGTCTTGTTTTTGTCCTCTTCGAAAATCCTAACTTGGTGGTACCATGAAAATCCATCTATGAATGAGTACGCTTCCTTCCCCGCAACTTGTTCTAGCAACTCATTAGTAAAAGGTGTTGGGAAAGGGTCATGCACATAGGCAGAGTTAAGGATTGTATAGTCTATTGAAACCCTGATATCCTCTGTGCCTTTGTTTCTTTGGATGACTATTAGGCTGACCCATTATGCTTCTTCCACTACAAAAATAAGTCCAACTTCCAAAATCTTGTCTATCTCCTTCTTAACCTTCTCTTTTACTCTAGGTTTAAGACGGTATGGTCTATACCTCACAGGCTTAGATCCTAATTTCAATTCAATTTTCATTTCTCCCATAACTCCTTTGATTCCCTTTAACTCTAAAAAATTCTTTGGGAACAAATCCTCATATTCTCGCAAAAAACTCTGTATTTCTTGACTAGTTTGTTCGTCCCAGTAGTCTCCCACCATATCTATCTTAGGTTGCTCTATGGTACCTATATTGACTTTGTGCAGCTTTAATGGGTGAATGTAGGAACTATCAGTTTGACTGGGTATGGTGTTCTAGATTTCTCTATTCCCTTATGTCTCTTTGATGGGCAGGTTTCTTAATTCCTCTAAGTCATATGGGCTTTCTGAATCCCAACTAATATTATAGCATTCTATGGGATTCTTGGTTGAGGGTAGGTGAAGATTAGTCTGAAGTTCTCAACTATGTTTTGCACATACCACTAAGTTTGATTTCTGATTATTGTTATCTATAAAAATAAATTCTTTAATCTTTTACAAGACTACTTCAAGCTCAGGGTACTTACTTGTAATTAAGAAGTCCTTGCAAAAATGAGCTGCCAATGTTTTCCAGTCGCTGGTATGTCTTCTGGTTTCCTCATGTATGAACCAAGATTTTGGGATTGGACCTAGGGAGTGGGGAAATGCCTAAACCCATAAGTGAGAGGGTATTTCCACAACTTGCCATTGTGTCACGCACTGCTCAATATGTGCTCTAGGATCATATTCTCCGTTGAATAGTTGTGCAACTTGAAAATCCATCTGCATCTCTGATTCCAGTTGCTCCTTATTCTAAAACCTATACTTGATAGCTTGCTTCACATCATCCCAAGTTCTGAGTAAGGCTTTCTGATTATCCCACCATCTGGCAAGGGTGTCCTGGAGGGCTACATCTAGTACTGATATCCTTTGATCCCCTACTACCTTTTCTTCCATGTTGAGTAGAAAATTGTCGAGTCCTGAGATGCCATCATATATTGGGTGTTCTCTAACTTCAGTCCCAACCCATCTGGTTGCTCTGATAGTTGCACATCTCCTTGATAATTTTTCATACGAGCCTTGTTGCCAACTTTCAAAATCCAATTCTGAATCTTCATATACTGACTGTATACTCCTCCAAATTATCGATCCATCAGAAATAGGATTTATATAATCGTCTCTTGTTCCTACTGTTACAATGTACAAATGATCCAAGTCTTCTCCCTCCATATTATTTTCTGTTGGCTCTGTCTATCTAGGCCCCACATATGGGTCTAAGGGTTGAACTACCTTGATTCCATCAGCCTCAAAGGTCATGGTGTCTTTCTTTAAGTCAATTACTGCATATTTGTCATAGGCCCAATCAATGCCAAGTAGTGCAGGGTAAGGGTCCTTATCCCCCATGATTTCAATCACTTCAAAGTCATCTACGACATTCACTCCCGCAACATCTATTTCCACACTCTCCAATCTTCCTATTGGGAAAATACAATATTGGTTGTCCATTCCTAGCTGAATTGGGGAATATGTCAGCCTAGGTTTTCCTAAGGATTCCTAGTTCTTCTTAAGCAGAATGTTCACATCAGATCCTAGATCCAACATGACATCCTTAATCTCAAATTCGTCTAACTTGGCTACTAGTATGAATTCTTTTCCAGTTTGTACTTTTATTCTCTGCACTCTCTGAGTACTCTTCTCATGAAGATTAGTCCTTATTCTTGCTTCTATGGGTTCTTCATTCCCTAAAACTAGGTATAGCACATTGCACAACTTCTTTGTTAATTGGTCGTTCCCGAGGATGTCAAAGAATAATTGAAACCAAAGGTCGACTACATTTTAAGGTTGCTCAAGTTGTCTCGGTGTGACTACAGGGTTTCTAGGTGCAGGGAGTGAAGCAGGGACTTGTGAAATCCTAGGATAAACACTAGGTTGTGGGGGTTTCTCCTTCATCTCAGGGATAGGGATATTCTGAAATACTTCTATGGAATTTTTAAAGGACAACTTCTGTTTTAGAGGGTCATACATGTCTTCTTTAGGTGTTGCTTTCTAGATCTGGGGTAAAGTGTCAGCATAAACTCCTATCTTTGCTCCTCCTTGAGTAATGACTTGAGGTTGGGTAATTGTCCTTTAATAACTCTCGTGATTTCTGAACTAATGAGGTTAGTTCCTCGTTTTCGTACTCGATCTTCCCATTTTGCAATTAGTTCTAGGCAGTCTTCAGTTGTGTGCCCATTGGTTTTGTAGTGAGAGCACCATGGCCACCTTGGATGAGGACAGTCTCTAGTCATGTAGCCTTTATCATCACAGTTATAGCATCTGCTTGGCCCTCTTCCCCTGGTTCTTCCTCCTTTGAAGTCTCCTCCAGATCCACCTCCTCGACCTCTTACCGGTCCCTAAGGGTTTTCATTCACCCTGAATGTCGTTCGGTCCAATATGTCTGCAAGTGCATCCAACCCTCTACATTGATTAGTAGTATGTGTGGTAGATGCACCGAACTCACAGTGTATTCTATTTGGTACTTTCGAATACTTCTTCATAATGGGGCACTGTCTCGGCCCATGCCCATGGATTCGACAAATCTCACAATACTCAACCGCTGGTGTTGTTTGGCTCCCTGGGAAAGTATGATATGGGGTGGGGTTATGGAATGGTAAGTTCACAGATACTTGCGGAACTCCTCCCGTGGGTCCTGGTGAGGGTCCCATCGGATTAAGAGGAGGTTCCATTCCCCTCATTCATGGACATTTGTTCACCATATGTCCTTATGTATAACATCCGGTGCACCAGAACTGCAGTCATCCTGGTATAGGTATTGTCAGTTCTTGAATTTTTTCGGTCAATGCTGATATTTTCCCTTGTAGTTGTGCCAAATTCACATTTGTTGGGGGTCTAGTCACTCTCAAGTTCCCAGGGTATCCCGCCATGGATTCAATCTTCATTGATTGTTCCAAGGTGTCTGTCAAAGTGGCTATCCGTTGTTGTGCTAGAGGAATCCAAATAAGAGGTAGCAGTCCCTGAATGTACCATTCCATTTGATGTTCCTCATGGATTGGATGTGCTAACCTCCCTATATCATATTTAAACTTCTGGTTGTATTCCAAGGTTGATTCACCTTCCCTTTGTTGGATCTCGCGCAACTCAGATAGAGCCTGATATTCTGACTGAGGTAGTTTAAACTCTGCTATGAACCTTGTCTGTACCTGGCCAAGTGTGAACGCTTGACCTTGCATTCCTAGCACTCTCATCTCAATGATATTCATGTACCACTTGAGAGCATGACCTCTCAAGGTAGTCTAGAACTCAACCAACTTATTCGCATCTGGGGTCCCTCTGGATCTCCAAATTTCTTCACACAAGAACCAATGTTGCTCAACATCTTTATCTCCCTTACCCCAGAATTTTGGGTATCGGGAAATCGAACCTCCCCGCGTGACCAACCATTGCTAATCTTGGTGATCTTATAAAAATGAAACCTAATGGTCCTGCTTGCGATCTACTAAGGGATCCCAATATCCTCCCTATACTTGCATTTCCTGGTTGTGATTGACTAACTAATTGTACTGGAACAGAAATAGCATGAGAAGGTAATATCGAACTTACCACTTGTATAGAAGACACTTGGGGTATGGGCGATTCGGGGTTGGAGACATTGGCTTCGGGGAGGTTTTCTTTGAACTAGGGGGTCTTGTTTTCTTCCACTAGAGCGGTCTCTTCAGTCGAATCCCCGACATTTCTTGTCATCGGGGCTGAATCTTTTCTTTCCTCTTCAATATTCGTGCTCGCTTCCTCCTCTCTTATGTCCACACCTTCTCTTTCTTGTACAACCTCCTTGGGATTTCTTTCTCTCTGCGCTTCTCTCTCACTTAATCTTTGACTAGATAGTATTTCCTGTCTTCTCATATTCCCCAACTCTTCCATCTGTCTTTCCTCTACTTCTCCTGGTCCGACTTCTTTCCGCAACTTCTCGGACTGTCTTGTTGCTTTCTTGATATTGTCGTGCCACCACTTCTCAACTATGGCATCTCTTTTCAAGGCTCGCTCGTCTCCTGAGTCCATTTCTTGTTGTTTCCTCCCCCGGTTTGTCAAAGAACCCTTCCCCTCTCTCAGGCCATGACTCTACCCTAGCCTTGCCGTACCCCAAGCGAGGTTGTTTATGTTGCCATCTCAATCGGGGATATAGTCAGCATACCCTCTTCCATCAAGAAAAATTTAATCCACAGAGGGATTTCTCTCAACATTCTTCCCCTTCTGTCTTTCTTGAAATTTTCCTCTGCTCGCGGAAAGATTGGTGGTTCTCAGCTACAAACTCGATAATGTATCCTTCTAATATGGTATTGACCCAGAAATCAATAGCTCGTGTGATTGGACGATCCAACTGATGAAGTGTTGAAATATTTTATATGTCCCAAGTACATGTCCTTTTGACTCCTTCTTGGAACTCTGGAGCTTCTTGGAGCCTATTTATCTAGTGGAAAAGTTGTTTCGGGACTTAACCTAGAATATCTCGTACTAGTCACTCGATCTTTATGAGTAAAAGAATGCCTCATGAGTACCTTCCACATATTTTCCCCTCAGCTCCGCTTCTTTCCATATGAAGGCATCACAATTTATTTCCCACCATTGGTCAATATTAGATCTGTGAATCCGCCGAAGCATACTCCCTACAGGTTCCATTTTAACGCATGTCCCGACAATGGAACCATTTTGTTGGCGCAAGTTTGATCAGACTGGGGTCCTTCTCAAGTTACCAACAAAAGGTACCAAGTAGTCTAGAGCATTGGAATTTTCATCTCCTCTGAAGAGAAGAAGACTCACTTGAAGCAGTGTTGAGACAAATAGATAGGGAAGGGCAAAGAAAAGACTTAGGAGGATTCACAGAACCTTCAAGATTCATCCTGATCTTGTGCAAGACATCTAACTACCAAATGGATCTGAACTCATGTGTGCAAGAACTGAACCTACTTAAGTTGAGAACAAGAATTTAAACACAGAGCCATCATGTGGAACTGATAAACCATAAAGAAGTATTATAATGCATGAGTAAAACACAAAAAGACGCAACATATTTTGAAAATTTATATCCTTCTTCATATTATCTTCAGATCTTTCTTCATTTACAAACTTAGAGATACACAATAGCACTCCATTACAGACTCTTGGCTCTGGACTCAAGTTGCAGAGCTCTAACTCTCAAAATGGTGTACAGATTACATTACAGACTTAGAACCCGACTTTACCCAAATGAAAACAACCTTTTTCAATCATATTCAACCCTATATATAAGCTAGTTTGTGTCTTTTGTCTTGTCTTGCACACCTTCTTGTTCTGTTACAACCGCTTTTGCTTTGTTGGCATTGCGTTGTTCTTTTCGCAATTGATTTATGTTTCTTCTCCTTGCTCTGTTGTCCCGCTTCTTCTGAAGCTTGTGTAACTCATAAGAGGCCAAAACTTGTGCAATTCCTTATCCCAAAAACGAAGGGACCAAAAATCACTGGTCTGTAGATGAGCATCGTATTTGATCATATAAATGTTTGCAACTTCGTTATTAGTATTAGGCACAGGGACTCCCTGATTTCCCCCAGGCACAGTCATGGATGAGGAAGCTTGAGCCATATTTTTCCCTTGTGGAAAAGGGTTGGTTAACACAACAGGTTGGTGTTTCTCCAATAGATTGTGTGCCTCCTCAAGCCGAGGGCATTGGTGAGTCAAGTGGTCGTTCGTGCAAAGTTTACATTGAAACTTCACCTTCCTCTTTTTTCTTTTTACCCTCGCCAGCATTATTCACAACCTTCTTATCCCCCTTACCCTTCTTGTTTTTATATTTCCTCTTTCTCTCTAATTGTTGGTTACCCTTGGGGTTCATCGATTTCACATTTTGTACATATGACGTTTGGGTTATGGGGGCAACCGAACTAGGATTTTGGTTGGCCACAACGTGTTGAGTCGATAACTGTTGTAACTGATCAGTCAATTGATCTGTGGGATTTCTATGTGCTAATCCTACTATGCCATCGACATGAGGCCCAAAATTCTATTTGGTTTTGTTGAAAGTCGACCACGATGCATCGGGCATGATCTCATACAACATACTCGATTGAGATTAAATCGAATCCAATTGTTGGGCTCTCATGATAGCCTCTTCTTTGGAAAAAACCCTAGATGTCGCGACGTCTTTTGATACACAAGGCATAAAGGAATTTAGGAACCAATCAAAGATATTTCGTCGACACCATTCTCGGATGTGATCCGAGATATGGATGGATTTTGTTTACTTGAAGTTGGTCAGAAACTTGGTGTCGACATCGTATCTTATCGGTAGCTGGAAATGGCTTAAAAAACCATAGCTAGGTTGTCAAAGTAAGCGTACTTCGAGCTGTCGAGCTCGATATACCATTTTGTGGAACCCCCTATAAGTGTGCATTGAAACAAATGCAGTTGAACAAAATCATCCTTTAACGAGTTGGATGAGCACCATAAATGAAATGTCGTAACATGATCACCTGGATATTCGCCAAACTTGCCTTCAAACTTAGGGATGTCCAAAGGAAACTTATTCGACATGGGGGGGAAACGTGGATCATGATAGATCGGGTCGTTCAACAATCTCGACAAGTCTATAAAATGCAGAGTTTCCAGGAAAGGAAGTCTAGGTTGTGGTGGATTCAAATGAAAATGGGGGACTGGATTTTGACTGGCACCATGTTTCCAGGAAAAATTTCCCTATTGGCCATGGTTTTGGTAGAAACCATGGTGGCCCTGGCCAGTAAAAGGGGTTTTCTCTTGATTCTGCATCGCTAGCTGATTCCCATAGTTGGATGACATGCCTTGAGTAGGTATTTCTCCCTGCAGAGTATTCCAAGGACCTTGGTTGGGGATGCCCCTAACCGACCCTCCTGGCATACGTACTGAACACTTTCTGGGGTTCCACTGAGCGTGGGAGGGGTTTCCCTATCAACATTCCTTGTGAAGGAAATGATCCCTACTAGGTATTTCCAAGACCTTATGAAGAGTAAAGTCCTGTCATCGCTCCCTCCAAAGGAATGAATCCTTGCACAGGGTTTAGTTGACCAAATACGGGGTTTCCTCTTGCTGAGAAGGCAGACAATGAGAAAGTGTTATTTCCAAACACACCAAACAAAGAAAAAGGCATAGACCCTACCAGATTCATATAGGACTAAGGTCCATGACTCCCCCCACTAATCAAACTAGAGTTGGCATTAAGCCCGATTGGTTGTTGGAAAGCACCTTCGAGCAAAGGGGATGGAGGAGGGATATGACCCCCACCGTAAGGGATAGTGTTAAAAGGGGTAGTGGTGACCACGAAAGATCCTTGTAAGGGAGCATTGGAGCTCCCTTTCCCCATACCAACAGTCTATAGAGTAGATTAGGTTAGGATTGAACTAGAGTTGAAGCCCGACATCCCATACGAAAAGGAAGTGCCATACACATTCTGGATAGAAGGAAAAATGGTCAGAGTGATTGAAGGGATTGTTTCATTGCCCGAAGTAGTGGGTGTCTTGAAAACCGTAGTCCTGATAGGTGGAGGTGGGGGAGGAGGCATGAAACCCCTTCCTGCAGCAGGCGAGATGGGAGTATGAGGACTTCTAGAAGAGGTAGCACTAGTTGTTTCCATCGTCGCTCGTCTAATAAACTGATGTTCGGGTGAAGTCACCTGAGGAGGGACTATATGAATAAGAAGTGGCGTTGATAAGTCAATGATCAAAGGGTTTGTGGGCATGAAGCCTTTAGCTTCGAGGTTAGAAACGGTGGACTCCTTCGGTGCAGGAAAGTTTTCTCTAGGAGTTGGCTCGAGTACATTTGTATGTGGCCCGATCACTTCAAATGAACCCTCTTGATCTAGCATGTTCCTCAGTGGTGACAGAGGTGGCTCCAAATTAACCGGAAGCAGGCCCTAAAGCCTACGTGAACGACAAAGCTATTGATCTTCCACCTTTTGAAATGATCAACCGACACTCTAAGGTTTGTTGGATTACTGAGAGGTGGTGTGAATCAATAATGAGCAATTATACCAATTATTAATCCTTTAAACCACAAAGTATTATTTTACTTATTCAACCATGGTCATATGTTCATCATCGATATCTTACTGTATCATAAACAAGTGCATCGACCATGCACCAAACCTGTACAAATAAACTGTCACAATGACATGTCCAAACAACCTATCACAACAACTAGTCTCATCAATCTTATCAACCAAATCATATCTACTCACCAAGATCAATCACCAAGACAACTCTCAACCATATGCACAATATCACCAAGATGTGCATCAACCAAGCATACAACAACAAATCTTAATCATCACCAAGATCAATATGTGCTTCTAATAATATACCAAGACAAGTATGCTACATCATCCATAAACCATGTGTCAACAATACTACTAACAAGTGCCTAAAACCATGTACCAAGTATGTACCAATCATGCATCAACTACTCATCAACTATGACTCATCAATATGTACCAACATCATCAACTATACACCTCATGTATGTGTCAACTCATCAACTAGTTGTCTCAACCATGTACCTAAACCATATACCAATATAACCATCAAAATTTCTCTAGAAATACATCACACTATCCATAACCAAATACCATAAGCCATTACATCAAACCATGTACCACAACCTCACTGTTATACAACCTCTATCTGTAACATACCTCAACCAAAATCCCTCATCAATTTCATCATCCAAATATGATTTGTAACTCTGTAACAGACCTGGTGTATATGATCACATACCTACAAACCTTCCTTAACTTTAACAACAAGAGACTAGCATTTTCATCAAACTTTACTTTAGTCTTACATGACTAATTTTGGATTAGTCAACAACCCTAACTTGAAATAATCATAACTATGTACCTGCAATGAATAAATATCTAAAAATAGTACACAAAGTTCTTCAGTGTCTTTTATGAAATTCCTCTAGGTTTCACTACTTGGAACCTCTCAGAAAATGAGTTATAGAAAAAATGGCATACCTTGTTGAATTCCAGCTTATTATAGAGAGTGAACTTGTGGAGCGTGACCCGCGCAGAATATTTGTTGTATGGATCTGAAAATAGTACAAAAAATACTATAGAATGTACTATAACCAATACATTTTGTCTTACTGAATTTGGATCTGTTATGAAGAAGTTATGACGTTTTTACACGAAACACCTGTTTTAGACTAGTTTTAGGACTAGCCATAAACCCTTTTTTCCACACAGTGTAACTCCAAAAATATAATGACCCACAAGGTGAATTTTTTATCAAAATTACTTGGATATGTTTTCTCAATGGCCTCCATATTTCGCTGTCTGAATCATCGTAGAAATAAATTTATTACGAAAATGGCGAGGTGATCTGTAAATAACATACCTTAGAAAGCATCATCAAAAAACCTTATCCTCCCTTGAATTTTGGACTTGTTTACTTCACCTTCCCTATGAAATTTTCCTTAGATATCCTTTGGTTACCTCAGTCACTAGTTGATATTCCATATACTCAATGGATACAAATGGGAGACCATTTCTCTCTTATTTATACTCTCCAAGTAGCTTCCTCTAGAAGTATCCACTTAACCACTTTGTCCACTTAGCCACTTTGTCAACTTAACCAACCTTGTCCACTTAGCGACTTTGTACACTGAATCAACTTTGTCCACTAAGCCACTTTGTCCACTTAACCAACTTTTTCCACTTAGCCACTTTGTCCACTTAACCACTTTGACTACTTTATTATTTAAATAATTTCTCTTTACACAAAACTTGTTGTTGCTACTAACTTTTATATAATTATTCAATTCATAGCTTCTTTTCCCTTAACTAACTTCTTGTTGCAACCACTTTATTGTTTAATTTATTTCTTGGTCAACCACTTTGAATATTCAATCTTCTCATCACAACTACTTTACCATAATTACCAAAATCACAAATTCTTGTTGCAACTAATTTATTTTTAATTATTTTCTTAATACATCAACTATACCCGTGACTAACTCCTAGTTTCACCCACTTTGACTAGTCAACTTCTTCTAGGAGTTTCTAGAGTAATTTGACTTCTTTGACCTTCTAGGGGATTCTACATAACTCATGAGGGTTCTCCAACTTCATAAGGCCATAACTCTCTAACCGTAAGGAGTTATGTGATGTTCTGCATATCACCATAAATGGCATGACATGTACTATGCATATAGAATAATATTTCTTGTAAATTCATTGATATTCATTCCATTATACCTTAAAGAGACTTGGGTACCTTAACCATGCCTTTGTTCTACTGAAATCCGCTACTAGGCTTATCCAAGGGTTGACATCGATCTACAATATCACTCTCCTATGGTTGAAATCAATGACAACCAACAATACATACCAATTGTCCATCAACCTAAGCCAATTCTTTGACAAGGTTAAGCTAGCATGAAACACAGAGCACACACTAAAAGTTCCTAACGGAAAATAAAAAAAACAACTAACTGGCAGGAAGAACTATTACGCCAATCAACACTAGAGAAACTTACCGGTGCAAGTATAACTTGAACACGGAAACACCCACTAGGTATACTCTGCAAAGTGTGATTTGATGTCTGCCCTAGGTACCGTGGTATACCCCCACAGTCACCTGTGTAAGTCCCTAAAAAATAGGCAACTAGGTTTCCAATTCGCAGTTAGTCACTAGGCAGGTACATTCAAAAGTCGGGTTGATTGTAATGAGCAGGATAACAAAGTATGAAGCCTTTCAAGGGTACCGAAGGAAAATGGTCTGGAAGACAACTGAGGATATCTAACGAATTCGAGTTCCACAAGGCTCCTTAGTCAAATGTGATCATCGTAAATCCCAAGAAAGACCCTCAATATACGATCTCCACTACGCTCGGTTCGACCTTGGAGGGGCTATCTCCTCTACCTTTCCTCACATGACCTCTTATTTATCTGTTGTGTTAGAGGGGGGTCCTGAATGAATCTTACGAAACTAGAATCTGACACTCCCTATCATAGACTCTTATGCTTGTTTAAGTTACCTTCAAGAGTTTCCTCTCCACATCTATTTCAAGGCCCTTAAGCTTAGACTACTTGGTGAACCCTACAAACAAAATTATGGTTGATTTTAAGTGTTAATCGTTGATTTTAAGTGGCTTGATTTACTCAAAAGGATACAGACGTGCAACTTATGGTGTTTTTAAGAGACGAAAGAGAAGAAATAAAAGCTTTAGAGAATTCGTGCGAAAGCAAACTAGGTTCTACAATTGAAAAATGGATTTTAATCTTTGTAAATGCAAACTTTTTGAAGTACATCCCAAGATCCTAAAATCCCAAAAGTTTCCTAGAATGCGCTTTTCGTTTTACAATGTAAATGCTAACTACTAAACTTTCAAGGAAATAGCAAAGAAGGAACTTTGGAAATATAACTATTTTATTTTGTATTAAACAACCTATGATACAACTACCAAACAAAAACGCATAACTAAATGCAATTTTTATTTTTATTTTTGAATGCTTAGAAAAAAAATCACAAGTAAATGATATGTTTTCTTTTTTCAAAGCACAAA
>SNQJ01S0229881.1:0-14320 GCA_010110895.2 Picea sitchensis
AATCAATAAGCCACTCATCAGAAGTAGAAGTAGAAGTTGTATTGAAGGAGAAACCAGAAGCTGAAAGTGCATGTCCATGAGAAGAAGAAGAAGAAGTAGAATCAATATTGATGTTGTGCTTCTTCATCACTGCTTCTAAAGCTGCCATCTTCTTGAAACATTTGGACCCATAATGACCATATTTATCACAAAAGTTGCAATGTTTGTCAGTCTTCTTATTCTTATATTTTTCTCTTTTGTCTCCATTAGGAGTGGAAGTTGTCTGAGTGGGTTTGGGACCCTTATATTGCTTGTTGTTGTGGCGAGGATGTTACTTCTTGGGATTCTTGGGATTATCTTTCCGATGGACAAATAAGGCTTTGTTGGAGATACCTGTAGTGTTGATCACTCCAAGTTGTAATAGCTTATCTTGCTCTCTAATCAAAGCATCACAAAAGTTCTCAAGGCTAGGTTTTTGATAAGATTTCCCTAGAGCCTCTTGCATGGCATAAAAGGTAGATACAAACACATAATATGCACTACCTAGCTTAGAAAGAATAAGATAGATGCAACGATATTCTTCTATCTTTATATTGCATTCTTCACATAGGGTTCTGAGTGTTTTAAACTTAGATAGATAGTATTCAATGCAATAAAAATCACTTGGACTTAAAGTTAGTACTTGATTTTCTAACTATTGTGCTCGAATAATATTGTGTTTACCAAACACAGATTCAATCTCTTACCAAGATTCTTTGGGTTTATCAATTGATTGAAGGTGGAACCTTAAATCAGGAGAGATGGACATTCCAATTAATCCACGTGCTTCGTCATTCCTATTATCCCATTTTGCTTTCTTATCAGCATTAGTTGGTGTTGTTTCCTTTCCCAAGGTAATCTGATACAAGCCTTTACTTCTTAATAAATCCTCCATATGGGATTTCCATTGGAAGTAGTTGGTGTTGGTAAGTAAGTGATAATATGGAGATAAAAACTGAAACCGATGATCTGAATGGAAATATCTTGAAAATTTGTGAGGTTTTAAAAAAAGAGACACTAAAAACGGACTTCGGATGTGAGAGTTATGCCCTTTTTAAAAAAGGCATAAACGATAACCAAAGGACCACGTGGTGGTGTAAGTTTCTTTATGAAGTGAACCACTTTTATAAAGAGAAGTAGGGATTAATTTTACAATGAAGTTACTTCATGCAAAATAAATAACTCTAAAATAAAATATTAAATCTACTTATAGTGATTCACTTTTATACTTGAAGTGAAATACACTTTACAATTTTAGCATGAACTTTTTCAAAAAAAAATAACAAAAGAGAGACTTGAACTCAAGACCTCTTACTTAATAAGGAAACTTTTAACCAAATGGTCTAGCAAACATATTGTATTGTTTCACAAGAGGATTGGTATTGTTGTTGTTGTTGTTGTTGTTGTTTTTGTTTTGGAAGATGACCTTGGAAAGCGTGCTCAAAAAAAGATCTTTTCACACAAGAAACAAATTTCGCTCTGGATCTGACTGTAATGGTTGTATCTTGGGAAAACGAAAACCTTTTCGAGTGAAACGAAAAGTGTTCCAGACTGAAACGAGTGCTCTGGATGAAATGGAACAGTCCTCTTAGCCCAGAAATGTACGTAAACGACAGAAAATGGATATGAGGCAACTCGTCTTCATGATCTCGATATACAACATGAGCGGGTCTTCAAACAGGATTTGATACTATCTTCGACAACACGAGTATTCCAACAGAGGACAAACACCTTTAGTAGCCACTCACATAACCATATCAAAGATCAACACACCGATGTTTTCATGTGGTAAAACCCCTACGGGGAAACATCCATGGCCCCAACCAACGCGGCCACTTAGAGAAGTTTATTAATGCAAAAGAAAAAGATTACAGAGAGATTTTACAAGAGAGTTTCTCATAATCGATCATCGGAAAATGACCCTCCATGCTCTTTAAATAGATATCATGGGAAAATCGAGTGTTAGGACACGGATCAATGGTCGTTAAGATCAAGGAGAGTATGAACCGCCAGATCACTCTATGTTGGGAACATATCATGACCGTCAGATTTCCTAACTACAAATGCATTCTAAAGAAACACATTTTTACCTAATGACACATTAGACCAAGTAGATCTTAACTAACTCCTAAGTGTCTAAATATCCTAACAAAAATCTACCAAAAGACTGGAAGATGAAATTTGCATGAAGGTTGAGGAATCCTTAAATATTGATAAGGTAAAATCAGAAATACAAGCCAGAATTGAAGAAGGATGTCAAAATTTGTTAGATGGGATCACATTGAAACTTCAAAAGGAGAAAGAAGACAAGATTCAAGAAGGTCAACAAAAGATACTTGAAGAAGTTGAACTCCATCTAGAGGATGTACATGCCAAATATGATGGTATTATCGCGAAGGTTAGACTAATCAAAGACCAATCAAAGACCAATCAAAGATGATCAAGGATTCCATTGTCACTGAAAAGAAGATAGATGAAATGCATGTGCAGAGTGAAGGAAGACCATCAAATGTGAAACCATATCGACACCCGCATTACCAAGAAGCATTTCAAGGAATACAAGAAGGACGATATCAACATTATGAATAAAGAAGATGGAATACTTGTCAATATTCATGGAACAAGACATCACCAAACTACTCTTCAACAAGATATTATCAGAGACCAACAACAACTACAAATTGGAGAAGCTTAAAAAAAAATACATGGAATCAAAGGAAAGAAAATTACTCAACAACTAGACACCAAGGATTAAGACCGAAAAGAATTGATTTTGGATGGATAGATCATCAACAATGGAATGAAAAAATCAGGAACATACAAAAATAATATTACTTCTTTTCATCACATGCGAAGCCTTTAAATGCAAATCTTTGAGGACAAATATTTTTTAAGGAGGGTACTATGTTATGACCCAAGGGGGGAATATATATGGCTAAATGTATATGATATGACCCCGACGGGGGGAATATATGGCCCTAAATGTACATGTAATGTGTAAATACATATGTAATAGGGTCGACCTAGTGATAAAGGGGCCTCATGTGCAAGTGTGAATAGCTATATATAAGAGATCATGTATTCATTATTGGGGGAATTGTGAAGTATGAAAGGTATTTGGTTATTTGGAGGGGGTTCCCCTATTCTTTAAGGAGTTATTGTGTAACTTATCTATATTGGAGGTGTGCTCCACGTTGACATTCTGTACATGGTGTGTACTTCTGTTATTTTATGATATCTTGAGTATGTGGATAATAACAACTAAAAAGTAAAAATATATTTGTAAAGGAGAATTCTTGAGAAGTGGACTAGGAATCTCAAACATAACACATTACATAAAATAAAAATTTCCTCATATCCATCATAGCAGAAATAAATATTACAATCACATTCAAAATAAAAGAAGATGGTCCATTCACATGAGAGAACTTTTAAAGAGTAATACTTATGGAGCTCAAAAGAAGATTATGATAGATTAATTTCAAATACTTTATACTCAAAACTCAGAGTTATAAAATACAGTCAAAATTGATCTCGAATTAGTTCTCTGAGATTTCTAAAAAATAATAATGTTTATTACAGTGCATGAAATTCAAGCGTTTGTCCAATGGATTGGGATTAGGGCTCCCACGGACCATAAAGAAAACATGTACAAGAAAGTATGAAATATAAAGAGGAGCATGGGCAGATCTCGAATAGTAGAATCTAGAAAGAAGACAAAGAGGAAGTTTATCAAGATTCGATTATACTTTTCTAGTTAAAGAAGAAGAACACCTGGATGAAAAATGATAAGGGAAGAAATATGTGATCAACATAGACTTACTATGATGGGATCTTTCTCCCTTTACTTTCTTGTTGTTGCGTCTTTTATACTCTTGTTTCTGGAAGTTAGAGGGTCGGTTGTAACTGCTTCCGCTGATATCTCAAAAATCTCAGCAATAGAGTTGTTTAACCAATTTTGAATATAGTCCCTTAACGGGGAAACAATCACTTCTTGTTTCACTTTAATATTAAACAACTCATACTCGACTTATCTATAGTCAATATATAGATTTTGCAAAGTATTTTCAATCTCTGCATTTTTATTGGTATATTCAACAAGCCAACTGTCGATATCATCATGTGTGAAATCAACCATAGTGTCGAACTTTTCAGTTGATTCTTTCTTCATTCCTTCAATTTGTTCCTCAATTTGTTGTCAAGTCATAAGCATTGAATTTGAAATAAATTTTTGGTCTGAGAATTCAGTGGTGGTGCCAACAATATCCAAGCCAATAATATTTGAATATGTTTCTGTTCTATTTCGTGACACATCATCTAATTGTATTAAAAATCCCTTTAAAACATTGATTATTTCAATCCAACAAGCCTTTAATTGTTTGATACCGCTCTGGGAGGGTAGATCTTCTTGTTTTGTCTTCTAGTCTGTCGTTGCTAAGACCTTTGCTACAAACATTGCAACTCCATCAACATAAAAAATTTCATCATTTTCATATCTGCACCCAAATATTCCTTAGTGTTCTGCACTTGGAGTCCGAGAGAGGAAAATCTTTTTGCCATATCCAATAACTCTAAAATCAATGAAAACCCTTTCTTTATATTTTCCTTGACAAAATGTCGAGTGGAAATAATCAAGTTTGAAATTCCTTTAACTCTTCAACTTGATCATGGGATTTCTTGAAAACTCTTATTGGGCCTAATCATGGAAACTTGGGTACGCAGAATGGGTGGAGGCATAAGAGTTTCTTCTAATTACTTGACTCTTTCTTTTATCAAGCATTTTTCTCTTCCATATTATCGATTGAAAAGTCTAATGCATCCCCTGTGACCTTGTGAATGCAAGACAAATTTTATGGTAACATGTTCCAAGTATCAATGGTAGACCACATTTTTCCCCTCTTACTCTTTGAGGTCCTCTCAATAATTTTCTTATATTCTTTATCAAATGAGGCATTCTAAACAACAAAATTTTATTCATTAGAAAAAACCTCATCCTAGACGACAAGTGTAGAAATATGCGATACATTTTTTGTCGCAGGATCTTCTTCATCTAGGAAGATGATATTCTCGATATCAACATCCAGTTCCATATCATCTAGCAACCTATCAGGTTCAGGTGCATGTATTTCTCCTCCCTCTTGCTGAGAATTAGTTTGTTTCCTTTTAACCTTTAATTTGTGGGGATTTTCTAAATTCCCTCGAGGAAGGTTTTTCTCTTTGTCATCCCCTAAATTACTGCTATGCATTTTTCTTTGTTGGGTCTGGCTGGGCTGAGGGTTTACTTTGGGTAGAAAAATTCTTCGAGATACGTCAGATGATTGAGTACTCTTTTCAATGGAGGTCTTGCCTCTCGCCTCATCGGGTTCTGTGGTGCTTATGATAGTCTCTATATCGCCAAGATTTCTATCAACTTCTTGAACATAAAGGTCATGACTATCACCCTCTTCTTCTCCCTATATGAAACTATATGATTGTAAAAAAGGTGATCAAGATCAAACCCCTTTATCTCCTCTACAAACCTCATATTGAAATGGTCAAAATAGGAAGCATATTCGTCAATATTGGCAATTCCTCTTAGGATAATTTCACCAACCTTCCATGGCAGAGAGATGAACTGATTTTTTTTATTTTCTCGTAAAAGTTATGAAATCAGAATCTATATTGTCTTTCCACTTCTATAACAAAAAATTTGTCAGATACATAATATGGGAGAAATATGGGTTTTTCATAAGAACAAAAAAACTTGATGATATTATAATCATCCATTTTTTCAAGAACTCCTTTTTTGTTTAGAAAAGTTGAGGCTTCTAATGAGAGTCGGGAAGTATCTTATCCAAATAGTAACTTTTTCAATTTAGAAATGAAATTATTATATACTTTATTAAAGTGGTGGCCAACCTTTTGCCTCCGCGGATCTTGGTACCACATAGTTATAGGGTCCACCTTTGATTTTACCCTTTTAGCAATGCTCAATCCCTCAAAAACTTGACAGTAAGTGATGGAAAATACCAAATAATATGCCATATAAAACTTGTGCTCAGTATTGAACTTTATTAGCTTCGTAGTAACCTCATTTGAGTTAATCCTTGCCCAGTCAAATATTGTGTTCTCGTGAACATTGAAATGCATTATATACAATGCCAATCGGGGAATAGTTGCTGCAGAATATTGACCAACAACTCGAGTGAGTAACCAAGCGATTTCTTTATATGTGTTTTTTAAGGAACTAACCTAAATCCTGGAGAGGTCTTCCAACATTGAGGCAAGATATTGTAGATATTCTTGTAGAAGTTCTATTCCATTATTTTTTATTTTCGGAAAATTCGTGGCTTCTTCCCCTTTGCAAACCAGGTTCGGCTTCGACAATATCAACATCTTCTTAAATAATGAAGGTGCCATGGAAACATGGGATTCACTTTGTAATGGGATGGTTATTTTGTCCTGGACAATTTTATCGATGCACTAGGTGATGATATATTTGCATTCAAAAACCTCTGGGATGCAACTGACAAGAACTATCCCTGATGTCCAAGATTTATTGTTTTCTTTATCCAACAATTTTGAATAGTACCAATATGCCCTCGACCAATGGTAGTTCTGGTCTTCTCTGGAAAGCACGTTTAAAGTATCCCCACATAAATGTTTTTTTCTCATGGTTGTCTTCGTAAAGTTGACGAACTTCTTTGTAATACTACTTAGAATAGTAAAATGACCCTTAAGTTAGATTTATTTAGATGAAAGAATTAAATCGAAATAAAAGTGAATTTCCTCAATATGAAAATCATTAATTAACGACATTTTCATAAATGAATTTAGTAGATGAGTCTGTAAGAATAACATTAAATGTGACATCGAGAAATGTGAAAGAATAGGACACGTCATAGGGGAGAGTCGGAGTGAATGTTGGGGAAAAAAATGCAAGTCTGCGACAGAGAAAATAAATTAAGTGTTGTGGCGAACTGATCTTATAAGAAAAGTAAACATAATACATGTTCACGAGTTCACCAATCCATGAATATGGAAAAAGAGGCTAAGTATGGTAAGTTCGATAAAACTAAGAAAGGGAAAGGTTTTCTGGGATATACGAGAAAGAAAATTTATAGAGGGGGGAATAATGACGATAAAGAAGAGGGAAGAACAAAAGGGAAAGGGAAGAACAAAAGGGATTCAACAAACCCACGACCTCCTCCCACATGTACAACCACTCTAACCAATGCGTCAAAGGTTCCTCTTATTATGGGATTCCCACAACAAATATATTTAAGTTTTCCAATAGTTTCGGGTGGAGGTTAAGCCCAACTTCCTATTTAACCAACGCACAAACCAATGTGCCCATATGAATATGCATGCATAACTAAGAATATTTGTCCTCGAAGTTCATGCCATAGGGTATCTAGACTTTGAGTTTGCATTGTAATGCATGCCATAGGGTTCCTTGACGAAAGTGTAGGGTGTTTATACTCATTTTTATCAAAATTTCGAGAGGAATTCAATGGTGCACTTTGTTTCTGAGTTTGAGAAACTGATAAAAGAGTCATTGTAAGAACACAAGCATTTGAGCATTAATAAAGCAGTCTCTCAATTGGAAGTGGACCTGGAGATGTATCCCAAGATGGGTGAACTCTGTTAACAAACTCGTGTAATGTGCTTTATTATTGTTGTCTCTATTTACTCAGTTTCTTGCAAGTTATTCATCAGTTTAATTGATTTGTGGATAAGTGAGTGAATTCATATTATTTGCAAATAGTCAAAGTGATCATATATTTCAAATCAAGTTGGATGTTTATGTGTACTTAAGAAATAATTTAACATCTAAGGATTTTTCAGATCAAGTTGGTATCAGAGTTGGTTTTTACATGTATTTACACATGAATGCTTACAAGAGATAGATTCAAGTAAGTTGAAGGTAGGCTTGCAAGTTATAATCTAGAAATACAAAGGAGACTTCGTAAACATGATATGGTTTCCGTAGGAAAGGAAGGAGAATATCCTCCCATGAAACCCAAGGAAGTTATGGATACACTCTGCACGATGAGGGAGATAGTGGATGATTTGTATCGAAGAGTTCAAAATATTGGAGAAGCAAAATCTTTGGTAAAGGCAGAAGGAGGAGGTGAAGCTGGTGGACCTTTAGAACCGTATTCACCACCACCATCATCATCTATAAATGTTGCAAGTGAACATTCTTCTCATAAGAATAAGCATTCTAAGAAATCTTCTTGCTCTCATGCTCATGATTTTCCTTTATTAAATTTAGATGTAAAGTTTGACTTGCCAATTTATGATGGAGAAATGAATGTAGAGAAGTTGGATAATTGGATCAAATAAATTGAAGTATACTGCAGGGTACAAAAGATCATGGATGACACTGCAAAGATACATTTGGCTACTCTTCGTATGGGTGGCACAACCTTGATATGGTGGGAGAGTAAAACACAAGTTGATCGTGTTCAACATGGTAAAGTAATTTCTTCTTGGGATGAATTTACTGCTGCAATAAGAAAACAATTGTATCCATTGGCTTATGTGCAAACTGCAATAATAGATTGGAAACATCTAAGACAAGGACAAGGGAAAAATGTTCAATTATATACACATGAGTTGAAGAATAAATCATTATCTTCAGGACTTCCATTATATACTCGTGATACTCTTATAAAATATATTGGTGGAATGCATTCATATATTTGACACATTATATTGATGTTTAATCCTACTAATATTAATGAAGTGTTATTACAAGCTACTCTTCTTGAAGCTAGCAAGGGAAAGCATATGTTCGAAGATAATAAGCCACATAAATTCGAGAAGAAGTGGAAGGGAAAATGGAAGAGTAGGAAATTATCTATAGTAAAGAAAGTTGAAGAGAAGCCTACATGTTCTCACTGCAAGAGGAAGGGACACGAGGAGGCACAGTGTTGGAAGTTACATCCATAATTGCAACCAAATAAGTTCTAGGATAAGGGGAAACAAAATACTTGTGCAATAGCTCAACAAGATTTGGGATCAGATTCAGTAGATGAATCTAAAATAATAATAATGGGAAGAAAAGGTATATCTACTACTAATTCTAGTTCTTTAGTTCAATATGCTAAATTGGAAAGCTTTCTTGATCAAAAGAAACAAAGTGAGATTTTCTATGTCAGGTTCCGAAACGTCGACGACAAGCTGTCATTAACACTGTGGTTCTTCCGACAAATTTTGAACAAATTTCTCACCACAGAAACCTAAATGAACAGAGATTTTCTATGTCAGGTTCATAGTGAAGCATACAAAGATTGATACTTTGTTTGACAATGGATCTCAAGTTAACTTAATATTTGAGGCAATTGTTAAGAAGCTGGGTTTAAAGACCACACCTCATGTGAAACCATATCCATTAGGTTGGGTGTGTGAGGATTCTAAGTTGCAAGTAACGAAACAAAATAAAATCAGATTTGTAATTAATTCCAAATTCTTTGATGAGGTTAAATTAGATGTCATTCCAATTGACATTTGTGGCATTGTATTGGGTAGTCCATATCTATTTGACAGGAAATCCATACTCTATAATGAAGTGAACAAATATCACCTTTTCAAGGATGAGATTGAATATATCGTCAGAGATCACCGTATTAAAACTAATATTTCTTTAGTGGGCACAGGACAAATGAAGAGACTTGTAAATGATGGTAAATATTTTGTTCTCATGGTGGTGAAGAAAAAAGAGGAAGATGTATCAGATGCTTTTTCAGTTTGTGATCCAGATCATAGACAAGAATTGGTAAATATTATTTCTAACTATGATGAGTTATTTCAGGAACCTACAGGGTTGCCTCCTAAGAGGGAGGTTGAACATGAAATTCATTTGCAACATAATTGTCCTCTTCCTAACATTAGTGTGAAACATGTATCTTAATGGGGAGTCAAGAAACAAAAATCCTTCAAGACATTGAAAGAGAAAATAAGCACCGCATCAGTTTTGGCTCTGCCAAATTTGCAACAACCATTTGAGATTCAAACCGATGCAAGTGGATATGCCATGGGAATAGTATTGATGCAACAAGGTAAACCTATTTGTTATCATTCTGAAACTTTTACTCAAGCAATAATTAAGTATCCAATATATGACAAGGAATTGTATGATTTGGTACAAAGTGTGAAAAAATGGAAGGATTACTTAATGGGGAAGGAGACAATAATTCACACAAACCATCAACCATTACAATATTTTCAATCACAAACCAAGCTACAATAGACATGACATTTCAAGTGGATGGGTTTCCTACACCAATTTCATTTGTTTATTAAATATAAGAAGGGTATTCATAATAAGGTTGTAGATATGTTATCAAGGCTGGTAATCAATGCATCTACAATATTAAAGAATAATTCTTTAGCTCATGACATTTTTGTTGAACAATATTCTATAGATGATGATTTTAAAGATGTTTATGAAGCTCTAACTCGTGGAAATCAACATGAAAAATTGGATTATCATGTGCATGATAATTTATCATATCATCTTGGAAATATTTGTATACCCAAGGATAAAAGAGAAAATATAATTAGGGAACCTCATACATCTCTCATTTCTGGTCATTTCTCGGTAGGTAAGACAATAACACAATTACAAAGATATTGTTATTGGCCTCAAATGAATGACAGTTTCCTTGTACATAAAATTTAGGTGTGTTATGTTTGAAACAAGTAAACCTAGCAACATAAAGTCGGGGTTATACACACCACTTTCAGTACCTTCTCAACAATGGGAAAGTGTGTCCATGGATTTTGTAGGGGGTTTGTCGATGTCTAGAACAGGTCATGATTATTTATATGTCATCGTGGATAGATTCGATAATATGTGTATCTTAATTCCATGTAATAAACAAGTCACAACTGAACAAACAACACAATTTTTCTTTGCAAATGTCTAGGTTCATTTTGGGTTGCCTACATCTATTATTTCTGATAAAGACTCTTGCTTCTTGGGAAATTTTTGGTCTAGTTTATGGGAGCTGATGGAATCTAAGTTAAAGAAGAGCACAAATTTTCATCTACAGACAGATGGATAGACAAGGGTGGTGAACATGACAGTGGTACATTTGTTACGAGGTTACTGCAGTAAACATCCTAAGTTGTGGGATGAGCATTTTCACTACGTACAACATGCCTATAATCATGCCATGCATTCTTATACTCAGAGAACTCCTTTTGAAGTATGTTTGGGATACTTTCATAAATCACCTATGGAGTTTGATTTCGGAGAAGCAATCAAATAAGACGAGCAAAATGATGTTGATAAAGTTAAGAGGTTCATACAAAGGATCCAACACGTACATCAGGTAGTACAAGAACAATTGGAGAAGATCCAATCCAGGTAAAAGGTGAGGCATGACAAGCAACGATTCAATCATCAATTCCAAGTTGGTGATCTAGTATGGTTGCATATCAACAAAGATACAATGAAAGGTGAAGGAAAAAATATCAAACCAATTCGGTATGGTCCATTCAATATTTTGGAGAAGATTGGTACTAATGCCTTTCGTTTAGATCTTCCATCTTATATACAAATATATTCAGTGGTGAATGTTGAGAATTTGAAACTTTATGAGCCTCTTATGATAATGGATAAATATGAAGGTGTTTATATTCTAACAGTTGATGATTTTTCTTTCGAGTACTTAGAAAAGCTACAAGAAGATGTTATCCTTGAGAGAAGGATCATAGCTTCACAATGAGGTGATATGGAATAACTTTGAGTTGGTATAAAAGGAGTAAAACCAAGAAAATCAAGATAGATCGAGATCAGGAAGGTGTGGGAGCTTTACCCTCACTTAGTTTTTGAGTACTCAAGACTTTTGGTGGTCCAAAAGGATTCCAATGGGGAGGAATGATCCAGGTGGATCTGAGAATGCTAAAAAAGTTGATCATCTCAAATACTCTTGAAAATAACTTCATTGCGTAGATATCGGCAAGATATTTCCAACGGTGCGATAATCGCCTCAAACAGACATTGTATGAAAAATTTATGGCTCTTCAAAGTTTCAGAAAAACAAGGTCAAAAGGTTAAAAGGGGGTGCCACGTGGCACCATTGGAAGGGTGACACGTGGAACCATTGGAATGGTGACATGTGGCACGTCCATATAAGTCGTACAACATTGACTTGCCAACACCACAGGGTGCCACATGACATATCGTACAACTAAGTTGGAAAAGTGAAAAGGAAACTCTACAGTCCGAGTGGACCAATCGATGTTGGACATGTGGCATGATTATACATGTGGAGGCTACACAAGTGGACCAATGAGAGGCTTCCATGTGGTAGCCTCCCATTGGACTTCTATGGTGAAGGTATTCCAAAATTTTATGGGTCAACCAGGGTCAAACCCTCGACCTCCTACACGATAATCCATCGACTTACCAATACACCAAGTCGTGTGACTTAACATTCATACGAATTTAAATTTATTTAAGTTTGTTAAATAGTATTTCGGTGGAAAAAGGGTTGAGGGCTAAGCCCCTTAACCATGGTATATATGGAATCCGATGTAATCATATGGGGCTAACAATTATGCCATCGAACATAACAAACCTATATATATATTAAAGTTTAAAACTGCACGCCAAAGAAGGAGAGGTATGTGGGTTTGAACCCATAACCTCCTCCCACATGTACAACCACTCTAACCAATGCGACAAAGGAACCTCTTGTTACGAGATTCCCACAACAAATATATTTAAGTTTGCCAATAGTTTAGAGTGGAGGTTAAGTCCAACCTCCTATTTAACCAATGCATAAACCAATGCGCCCATATGGAGATGTGTGCAAAACTAAGCATATTTTCCTCGAAGTTTGTGTCATAGGGTATCTAAACTTTGAGTTTTCATTGTAATATGTGCTATAGTGTTCCTTGAGGAAAATATAGGGAGTTTATGCTCATTTTTCTCAGAATTTCGAGAGGAATTCAATGGTGCACTCTGTTTTTGAGCTTGAGCAATTGATAAAAAGGTCATTGTAAGAACACAAGCATTTGAGCATTACTAAAGAGGTTTCTCAATTGGAAGTAGACTTGGAGACGTAGCCCAGGATGGGTGAACTCCGTTAACAAACTTGTGTAATGTACTTTATTATTGTTGTTTCTAGTTACTCGGATTCTTGCAAGTTATTCATCATTTTAATTGAGTTGTGGATAAGTAAGTGAATTCATATTATTTGCAAATAGTCAAAGTGATCATATATTTCAAATCAAGTTGGATGTTTATGTGTACTTAAGAAATAATTTAACATCTAAGGATTTTCGGATCAGTTGCATTACAATGTTCATGAAAGGATATGTTGGATTGCGATGCTACTCAATGATTATGTAGCATTGCGACCTTTATCTTGGTTAACTTCTGTCGAATTGTTTTATTCCTCAATGCTTAAGTTACAATGTGATGTTACTCAAGGGTTAGGTTAGATTGTGACGTTCCTCAATGATTATTTCATACCGTGGTGCTTATCATGGTTGACTTATGTCAACCATGATTGTCTTTAGTTGGCCATGGTTGACTATGGTTGATTATGGTTGACTTTCATCACATTGAAACATTCGATAAGGGTTATGTAGGATTCTGATGTTGGGTTATGTTTTGCACATTGCGATGTTGGGTTATGTTTGTCACATTACGACGTCAAGTTATGTTTGTCACATTGCAATGTTGGGATATGTTTGTCACATTATGATGTTCATGAAGGGTTATGTTGGATTTCATCACATTGCAGCATTTGTTAAGGGTTATGTTGGATTGTGACATCAAGAGTTACATTAGATTATGATGTTTGTGAAGGGTTATGTTGGATTGCAACATTCATCAAGGGATTATGGTTGACTTTCATCACACTATGATGTTAAGGGTTATGTTTGATTATAATGTTCATCAAGGGTTATTTTGGATTGCGACATTTGTCAAGGGATTATGGTTGACTTTTGTCACATTCCAACATTTGTTAAGGGTTATGTTAGATTGCAATGTTCATCAAGGGTTATGTTGGATTGCAACATTTTTCGAGGGATTATGGTTGACTTTGTCATATTCCAACATTTTTTAAGGGTTTTGTTGGATTCTAATGTTCCCCGATGATTATGTTTCATTGTGACATTCATATGCATTGTGTTATGTCAAATTGCTACATTCATCAATGGTTACGTCACATTGCGATGTGTATAAAGGGTAATGCCACCATCTGACATTCCTTAAGGGTTATGTTTCAGTGAGATGTACCTCAATGGTCATGATACATTGTGATATTCATCTTGGTAGGTTTATAAGGAAATG
>SNQJ01S0229883.1:0-14320 GCA_010110895.2 Picea sitchensis
TGGAATTCCGTAGAGTCTACGTTAGTTTTTTTTAATTAATTAATTTTTAATTAAATTTTCCTAAGTTTGGAGGTTTAATTATTTAATTAATCAATTAATTTTGAGCAATAATTGTAAAAACTAGGTCTTTGGACTTTTGATAGGGGTATTTGTGCTCAAAAGAAATGGAATAGCACCCCCTACATCCATGGACCAAGTTTCAGCTCAGTCAGACAACTTTAGCCATGGGTTTGTTCACCCGCAGTGTCAGTCAGTCTAAAACAACAATTTTAATTGCTAAAGTCCAAACATGGCAAAATGTAAAAGTTGTAATAATGAGTTAGAAGATGTGAAAAGTTGAAATGATGGTTAGAAAGAGACCCTCTAAGAATAAATTTAGCCTCCCAACCTTTTCCAACCTTTTCTAACCCCTTTCCCACCTTTCACACTCAAAAATCACGCCCCCCTAGGGGGATTGACGTTTTTCCTTTTTTAATTAATTTGTGACTAGAGTGTGGCCCCCTCTCTTGAGATTTCACTTCATTTATCCCCTACAACACCCCTAGAGGTGACCCCACTCACTCCACCGCACTCATCTCTTCATTTTACTTGATTTTTGACCTTGTAGAGCACTCTCCAAGAGAGTTACACCCCCCTTTTGTGTCTCTCCAATGAAAATTCATTTTTTATTGGTTTGAGGTTGTTTCTTTACCCTAGCATGGATCCCACAACCTCTCCTATGGGTTTTGTGTGATCCCTGTTATCCCCGATATCTAGGGATAACTAGGAGATCATGTCTCGAGGCCCACGTGGTCCTAGACATGGAGTACGAGAGCAGATTGACTTGAGCATGGCCCTTGAGGGCCCATATTTTCTTCTTCTCGGCCGGACTTGTCTTGTCAAGCAGTAGCAACATCCATCACCACCATTTTAGGTTTGCATCCCGAAGAGCTCTTGCCCTTGCTTCATGAGGTAGTTGGTCCGGTATCATGGTATGTGTCATATTTGATCATTATAACCTTCTTATGTATGCATTAGATCTCTTTCATTTGGGATAAGCGCGGATTTTACTAATCCACTTGACCATTGTTGGGGTAATTGATGGGGTAGCTTAGCATGTTGGTATTCATGGGTTTGGTTAGCCACCAAGGGGTTTCTTGAGCCATCGCCCAGCTCCCACCATATTATCACTCTTACATCACCAAACCACTGCTCATCCATCCCATTCCCCTAATCTAGCCATTGGGATGACCATCGAGGGGTACATCTTGTCTTGTGGAAGAAGGGGCTAAAAGCCGGGGTAAAAGCTGGTAAGATAAAATCCATAGGAAGAATGAAAACCTAGAGATGCTGCTTAGCCGGGGGATCCGGAAGGCAATAAAAACTACTCTCGATAAGAAACTAAGGGACCTAAAGAAAATGATAAACAAATAAAATGCAAGACCCAACCAAGAGGATGGGAGGTCTCAAATGCGAGAACTTGACCCATTATGTTCCTTAGGTATTTAGCGGTATGACATTGCCATCATCCGGTCCGCAAATTGACGGTGACAACTTTAGTTTGCATATTAGGGGGGTCTCATTGCGAGCCAGCCCTCTCATTTCTCTGAAGATACTAGTGGGTACTTGACTGCATGCATTCGGCCACCAAACAAGGCTGATGTCCTCTTAAATCAAGGCTTGTAGTAAAAATGCAAATAAAGAAAGATAAGGCAATAAGGGCTTGGAAAAAATGCATCCATGGCCAGATTACATTTCGCCTCCTACAAAGGCACCAGCCAAACCCACCGACCCTAGATTCGACTATGACTAAGGCATCCTAAAACCACATCACATCGTACATACATGGTTTGAATAGCCATACAGAAACTTTTCATTTCTTGTAGATTTATTAGCCCAATAGAGTTTGCGTTCCTTAGCTTTGTATGAATTAGTGCATTAGCCAATATCTTTGAGCTCTTAGAGATTTGTTAGGGATTTTATGCATATATTTGATAATTTTAATGATGAAATGTTAGTTACATTGCTATGATGTCTAGGATTGATGAGCGCATGGAGGGTGTATATGTTGATGTGCAAGATCATATACCCGACGGACATGTGCTATATTGGACAGGTACACATGGTTAGATGTTTAGTTCAGACCTCCATGGGGAAGAGCCCATTAGATGGGCGTTGTGATGCTTGACGGGACAACTTTGTGGCGAAGCCCAGCGAGAGAGAGAAGAAGAAGGGCGCCCTCATCGGGACGTTTTGGAAGAGACCTAGCCTATGGGATCCATTGCGAGATAGAGACGTTGACCCTACCATTTGGATTGGGCGCCACCGGACTGGTGGACGCACTACGGGCGAGAGGCATGTTGGAAGCTTATTTTGCATACTTAGCGGTAGACCGGAGGATAGCGATGCGGAGTTCGCGGAGATGATGATTTAGCCTAAAAGGAACCAACATCTCTAGAGGGGCGGCGATCTCGTGGTAGCTCATGTTTTGGCATTTTGTGTAAAAGTGACGAAATGATAAAGTGTAATGTTAGCTTGTCAACTATTTTGTTCGACCTATTTTGTAAATTAAAGGTCAAGTATCATATAAAATGAAGGCGTTGCCTCTTACCATATAACATAATTTGCTCTCATTGAGAGATCATTTCTTAGCTCTTGTTCTTGGTTTGTCTTCTCTTTTGGAGTGAGGCCCAACCTCTTGGAAGGACTATTTTTTGGCAAGTGGTGCTTTTATTCATTGGAAGGTTTACAACTAGGATTTGGATTATGCTTCTTTAAAGAATGGCATGTGTTTTTCATCAAAACTTCTTGAATGAATGGTTGTTGATTTAACATGCATTAATTATCTTGTTGTTGGTAATCCCTTAAAACCTAGGGAACTACACCAAGTAGAGTTGAGCTTCATGTCCCCATGAATAAAACTTATAGCCATTTGATTTTGAAGGAATTTTAGCCTAATACATAGCTACACACTAGATTCCCCTCTTGTCTTGAAGTTAGTTTTCCAAGCACAAATTGAAGAGACGTCCCTAAGCCTAATTTTGAACACACACACAAGGGTTTACTTCTAGGGTTTTGAAAAGAAATGCTTGTGAAGCAACACTTTTTCAGCCCTAGATTTTGTGTTTTGAAGCTATGCGTTTTGCAAAGTGTAGGAGAGAGGAAGCTCTAGGCCCTGGCTTTAGCTACACCTAGAGTAAGTCTTTCCTTCTTAGGGTTTTAGGGTTGGTGGCCTTCATAGCAACACCATCAAACCCTAGCTCTCTTGATCATAGTTTGGGTTCCTCCTAAACCATTAGCCCATAAATTTCAGCACCGGCTCCGTATTAAGGCACTAGTCTAGAAGTACTTTCTTGAGTTTGTTATACCTTAAAACTTTTCAAAACTACCTTCAAAATTAGCAACCCTACTAACCTAGCGTCTAACCTAGCTAGTTTTAAGACTAACACTAATAGATTGACGTCACGTTTAACTTTGCTGCTTGGATAGAAGGTCTTGACCTAGTCTCCTTATCCCTTCATAGCCATAGAAGTTTTAGAAGGTTTCATTGGTTGAATTTGACAAAACGTCCACTTCTTATTAGCCGCCCCAAAGCGCAGCAAGTTTTATATGGGTGGCGATCATACCTTGTTTAATCTCTTTGTTTTGCGACTCAGCGTTTGACTTTGTCACTTCCTTTGATTGGTTTTGAGCTAGCGATTGGCTTGTAAGCTTGTTTGGTAAACGTTGTGCTCACCACTCAAATTGACTTGTTGGTAAACATCCGTATTGCAACAGCATTGCCATAGTAATATGACAGCATTACATGTGTGAGATAAATTGAGATATCTGTTAAAATTTGACATTTAATTTTCAAGGATTTAATTGTGAGCGTTGGATGCTATTATCTCTTATGCTTTATTGAAGTGATGTAGTTGTATTTTGCTTAACCATCAGTAACCGATAAATAATAGCATTTGATATTTGCTCATATACATGATAAAGATAGTCATTTGTATCTTGAAGTACTAACCCGCAAGCACATATTCTAGTTATTTGTCTTGTCTCGCCAACATGTGCATCTTCAGTGGATCTTTTTTTCTTGACTATCTCATACTTTGTTGTAATCTGTGGAAGGGAACCTTTTTGTCTTGATCCATTATCCTTAGCTTTTCTTAAACCTAGATTACTTTATTGACGTCTCCCTTGGACTAGCCTCTAATATGAAGGCTATCGGTGGCCGGTGGGTGGGAAGCTCTGATGCGCCGGTTTAAGCCTTGACTCAAGCTATCTAACCCTTCCTACAAACCGTGCAATAACAATCCCTAAACACCCACCTCATCTCCCACCCTTCCTTACCTTTCCCTCATCGCAAGAGGTGCGCCCTCCAAGAGAAATGCACCCTCCCTCTTCTTGGAATAGCAACTAATTTTTAAAACCATTCCATCCATCCAGGCTCCATCCATCCTCCATCCATCATTCCATCCATTCCATCCATCCATTCCTTCCATCTCCTTCCATCCATCCATCCATCCATTCCATTGCCTGTCCATTCCATCCATTCCCTCCATTCCCTCCATTTCCATCCATCCATTCCTGGGTCCATCCCCATTCCATCCATCCATTCCATCCATCCATTTCCTGTCCTCCGGTCCTTTCCTCCATTTCAATCCATCCATCCGTCCATTTCCGGTCCGTCCATTCCTTCCTTGTCCCTGTCCTCCTTCCTTTCCTCCTCCTCCTTCCTTCATCCTCCTTCCATTCCCTCCATTCCTCCATATTCCTCTTTCCCTGTCCGGTCCGTCCTTTCCGGTCCGGCTTTCCGCTCCTTCCTTCCTGTCCTTCCTTCCTGTCCTTCCTCCGGCTCCTCCTTTCCTCCATCTTTCCGTCCACTGTCAGTCTTTCCTTCCATTCCTTCCTGTTCCATCCATCCATTCTTTCATCCGTCCTTTCCTCCTTCCTCCGGCTCCATCCATTCCATCCGTCCGCTTTCCATCCGGCTCCATTCCTTCCATCCATTATCCACTCCATCCGTCCATCCATCCTCCATCCGTCCATCCCTCCTTCCATTCCTTCCGTCCTTCCGGTCCGTCCTTCCCTCCATCCTTCCTCCATCCGTCCATCCATCCACCGCTCCGAGTCGGCTTTCCTTTCGGCTCCTTCCATTCCATTCCGTCCTCAATCCGTCCTCCGTCCTTCCATCCTCCATCCGTCCATCCTTTCCTTTCATCCTCCATCCATTCCTCCATCCGACACTCCATCCTCCGTCTCTTTCCATCCGTCATTCCGTTGTCTCCATCCTTTCCATCTTCATCCTCATTATCCTTTCTTTCCATTCATCTCGGTCCTCCACTTTCCGTGATGCCTTTGGTGGGGTCCCTGACCCGACGAGATGTTTCTATTAGCTTGTCCTAACACTTTTACCATAGACAACCACATGAGGAGGGATAGGCATGGTTGGGCATGGAAGTGGTAGAGTGAGACCACATGACGTGAGTACTTTTACAACAGCCTGGCGAATTGAGGTGGACCGTGTTAGATGAAACGATTGAGATTTAGTGCGTGAAGGTGAGCATCATGGTGAATGACGACGGATAAGGCACAAAGGGATTCTAGCGGTGATTAGCCTCACACGGGGCGGTTAGAGGAGGGTGGAAGTGATAAAATTCCAAGTTTTCCATGGGACCCTAGAGTCCATTTGGTTATCACGATGTTCATGTTGACCTGGGTTGCGCAAAGGAATACCACACTCCACCTTGGTTTGGTTCGGAGTGGGTGCGTAGATACTGTCCTATGGGGTGAGACCTTTCCTTCCATTTGATCATCCAGGGATATGGAATAGATATGATGTTTGGACATGTATGCTTCTCTGAGAGATGCCCTTGGATATAGTTTACGGACATGGTCTGGAGTAGTCATAGGTATTTCTAATTTGGAGGGACCCGGAGAGGTTTAGGATATATCACGAGGGGATAGATAGTCATGAACCGGTAGTCACGGTTCCGGCATGTGATCTTATTGAGATTAACATGGGACCGAGGGGATTGCGGAGTTAGTAGGTTCATTGTGAAACGACGGGGAGAGAGTGGACCATTCGCGAGGAAAGTCATTCTAGCTTTCCATTGAAAACTTGATTAATGAAGAGCGCATCGCTTGCGGGTGCCTCGCGGAGGTCTTGCATCACCTCGGTCGGGCATCAACGTAATGCGGTTGATGGAGGTCGTGTGGATCTTGGTAGAGATTTGGAGGATGGACTTATTCAGAGATGAGGCCATGTGTCATATCTGCCGGGAGTTCCGCAGGGTTGATATCTTTGGGGACTATGCTTACATGAGAATATTACGATTCACTTCTTGATGGGATCCGGGGGATGGAGTGTATATTGTTCATCTTTGGATGGAGTTGTTATGTACCTGGTGGATAGGGGATCTTGGTATTTTATTTGAGATGATTTGGTTATTGTTTGAGGACAAGCAATTTTCTAGCGAGGAGGACTGTAATTTCCCCATTTGGGGTTTATCATCCACCGAGGGGTAGAGATTTAAGGTGAAACCCGAGTAGCCGGATGGATGCTATAGCGACTACAGGGATATTTGGCAGAGGCATTGTGGGGTCCAACTTGCATTGATGATCATATTCCATCATTATGAGCCATACACTTTTATGTTGGCTTTGGTTTACGTTGCATTAGCGGAGCTATTTCCGGGATTTTTTGACTATTTTTGAGCTATAAGTCAATGGAATTCGAAGAGAGGTCATTTTGGGCACATTACTTGGAGAACCTCGAAAGGTGTAATAGCTCATTGGAATCAAGTGAAGAAACACTTACTATAGGATGGGATGGCTAGAAGTGAATTTGAGTGTCCAGGGAAATACGAGGAGAGATAAGAGTTTTCAAGGTAAAGGTTAATTAATTAATTAAAGTGATTTAATTAATTAATGAAATAATAAAATGAAAGTCACTTTGGAGGGACAAGGTGGGTAGGAAGTATAAAAGAAAGAGACGGGGCCTCTTCTCATGGATTCGTAATGTATTATCTTTTGATTTACGGCTTCTAGCTAGTGAGCCAAGTATTGGGGGGTTTGAGGGTTTGACTTAACAAACCCTATAGAGGATGATTCGATTGGTGAATATTCCACCTAGCTTGTCCCCAAGCTTGGTCTCGGAGATTCATTAATCTCCCACACCATTCTAGTCGGATCTACATCAGTGCAGGAAGGTTCTACGATACCGAACGCGAGGAAGAGGAGGAGAGCACCATTGGGGTTTCTAACTTAGGGTGGTAGCACCATCTTTGGAAGTTGTAGGAGATTGGTAGGGTCGTTAAGGATTCTATCACTTGGGTTTTCATTCGCGAGGGGCCTTGGACATCAGATCTAGTTCTTTGTAAGACAATTTTATGCCTCAGATTATTTCTTGTGATGGGACAGAATTGAAGAGAAGGAAGGCGTTTTGAGATTGATTTGAGTGGAGTTTGGGGGGTTACACTTCAGATATGACACTGATAATTTACCTAGTGATTTGTAGTGTCTCGATCTATATTTTTTGAGAGTTTCAAAGCATTTGGTATAACCAGTGAGGGCCAAATTATCTAGGAGCTTGATTATCCGGTGGAGCACCATTTGGTGGGGGATTTTAGATCTACAAAGATGGAGAGGGATCTTGGAGATTAGGGCTTTTGGGTTATTCTTATAATCCTCGATCTATCGGTTGGCATATTTCTTAGGGTGATTGGACACTTTTGGCGGCATGACGAGTTATTGAGGTTTTAGCCTTCTATTGGAAGTGACATTCTTGTTGGAGAGTTTGGCATTCGGATCTACTTGTATTGATCTTCATTTCTTATTCAGCCTTTGGAGGCATTATTTTGTATTAAGCGGGAACATTTGTAGCAACTCATATCTATTGTCTATTTTCTTGGTCATCTGTTGAGCATTCCTGATCAGCATCTTCAATATGGCAGGTTTTCTCTATTTTATGAATAAGAAGATTTGAGATGTTTTGCTTGTCTATATTATGGCATATATAGTTGAGAATTTATGTTCCATGGATTTATCATCTCTTTCTGTTCTTCTTGCATACACACATATAAACACATCTAAACAAATAGATCAACAAGCTGTTTGACGAAATACCACAACGAGAAAAGTTTTAAAAGACACCAAAGCGATTGATAATCCTTACATAATGGCTTGCGGATGTTCCTTTATACTTTTGGCTCACCTTGTCCCTCAAAGTGACTTTCGAACATTGTATTTAATTAATTAATTAACCTTTTACCTCGAAAAGCTCCTTATCTCTCGGCTTACGGCCCTAAAGTCACTTCTAGCCATCCCATCACAGTAGTGTTTCTCCTCCACAGGATTCCAATGAGATATTACAATGAGAGGTTCCTCAAATTAATGTGCCAAAATGACCTCTTCAATGATTTCAATTAACTTATAGCTCAAAATATGGTCAAAATCATGGAAATGCGTCGAGATATATGAAACCAAAAGCCAACTTGTGTGGAATGAAACCATAATGATGGAATATGATGATCAATGCAAGATGGACCCCACTATGCCTCTCAAATACACCTGTAATCGCTATAACATCCAATTTGGGACATCATCACAGAGCAAAGACTTATGATGACCAGAATAGCCAAATGGATTCTATAGTGAGTACAGGGATTATTGACAGGTGGACATGGGATCCTGCTAGAAAATTGCTTGTCCTCAAGCTTCGTAACGAATCCCCTCAGAATTATAATACCGGGATCCCATGTCCACTTGTGGGATACACATTAGAACCCATCCAAGGATGAACCATCACACATGCTTCCCCCTGGTTCCCATATCAAGTAATGAACTGCTAGCCCCTGGAATGCATAATCCTGAAATACACCAGCTTCAGGTGGGTCTCACATGGCACATGGCCTCATCCCGGAGTGATTCCATTCTCCTAGTCTCTACCAAGATCCACGGCCTCCATCAAAACACACATCTTGATGCCAGCCGGAGGTGATACAGACCTCAGTAGAGAACGCCAGTGATGACCTCCTCTCAACACTGAAGCTCAAAGAAAAGTTAGAATAAATTTCCCCTTACAGTAGTCCACTCTCCCTTGTAGGTCAATGAACTCCTCAATCCTACAATCCCTGGGTACCATGCTAACCTCAGCCGAAGATCCTCATTCGACACATACTATAACCATGGCTGTCTTCCCCCTCGTACATCTTTGGATCCTACTCTCCACGGATTCTCAAAGACGAAAATACTGTGACCATCAAACATTGTCAGTATCACGTAAAGGCATCCTACGTAGAAGAAGTACCTATCGAAACATCTCCCTGCCCTATCATGATGATCAAATTGGAATAAAAGGTCTAGTCCCATGGGACAAATGCCTACAAACCCTCCAACCCAAACCAAGGTGGAGTCTGTGGCTCTCTGGTGCAACATGGGTCAACATGAACATCGTGCTAACAAAAGCAATTCTTTGGGTCCCCATGGAAAACTTGGAAGTTATCACTTCCAATCTCCCTCTAACTTCACTTACATGTGAGACTAATCATTGTCCAAAACCCTATGTGCTCATCTTCACCACTGACCCCATGATGCTCTCTCTCACTTTTGGTCTCAGCCGCCTATGAAGATCCCTCTCTCTCCAGATGGATGCCATAAAGGTACTCATGTCAGGTAGCCTCGGCCTAGGAGCACTCTCCATGCTCTCAGATACTGTCTATCTCTCCTCATGCGCGACTGAAATGGGGTGAAGATTGCTCCGATGCGCTTATGGGATGTTGCAAAGGGGTGAGAATATTCATACTCCCCTGCGTTGTGTCTCCTCCACGCAATCCCAGCCCATTTGTGAACCTAGTATATCTTGTGTGTCTGTGCATTGTCACTCCTCCTTTGTATGCCAGACAATACTCATGTCATCTCAGGTAGACTCATGCGCATGGGGTCTGGGTGTACTCTTGGATCAACCTCTATGAGTCAGCATTTTCGAAACACAGATGGAGAGATTATTAGTCCATGCATTTGGTGCTCCTCTACTGGATCATCAGCATCTCCTAGTAATGTGATTGAATGGTATGTCGTTATACTAAGACGGTCAGAAGTGGATCTCTGCCGGATCTCCTCAAGAAGCTCATCGATCTAGACTCGATTCTTGAAGGGTTATTACGTGTGCGGCTCAAGAATCTCGAGGAGTTCTCTCCAACTCTTGAGTGAGTTGGTCTGCCTCCAACTCCACGCCCCTCAAGGCCCTATGATACAACTCGCCCGAATCGGTGGGTAGTCCCTATCGTCAGCAATGGCGGTAGTCGGTCCTCATCGTAGACACTCTCTTCCTGAGAGTTTGAAAATCATCCATGGAAAATCCTCCATCGAGAACGTCACGGTAGCGATGCTCTCCAGCATAAATCTTCCATCAGCGCATGCATGTCATCAATCGCGTCTAGTGGTTGCCATGATCATAGCCTTACTAACTCTCAAGCGTGCTACTAAGTGGTGTGACTCGATCATGGTCATGTTGAGGTGCCATCTGAGACCCCTCACAACTAGTGTCAACTTGGAATCCCAAAAGAAACACCCTGCATAGAGGCCGGCGTCATGCGTCCACTTTCTACTTTGTTGTTGGGTCCTCCTGTATGTCGTTGCACCCCATCACTAGATGCTATCTCCCCACTTCCAAGATCGACCTATAATGATGAGGATGCACTCAATATTGGTCGGGATGACCATATCATCTGCGCCTGGATCCCATATAGTTGTATCTAGACACATGCTATGGTGTCTCTGAATACTAAGGGGTGCATCCTCATCAATGCAAGCCGATTTTGGAAGTAAGTGCTCCATCAATGCAATGCGACCTGCAATTTTCTCAACCAATGGAGTCTCAATAGCTATGACTCCATCTCCTCTGGATGACCTGTATGTGTGGGGTCAACTGCATGTGTGTCCTGTACCTCCTCCTAGATGTGTGGGTCTACACGTCCATGGTGTGCATCCCTCTGCTAGGCTCATCCATCATGCCAATGATTGCCTTGATCTCCCTCGTAATGACGTGGCTATCATGGGTGTCTAAGCCGGATGTGAGGATGTGTCACGCTCCCCATAGGAAGCTCATCATCTCTGGGGGTGCTAACCGTGTGACTCCTCGCTAGTGTCACCACTTTGTTGAGATGTAAAGACATCAATGGTATGTGATATGTCGGTTGATACATTGGTGCTATCATCTGTCCATCCAATACCCTATCCACTACACAAGGGTCATCATCCTCCTCAAAGCGTGAAAACGTCGGTAGCCTGCATTGCAGAGTCATCATCACTATCCTCGAGGTAGAGTCACTATCACTAACCTCCGTGCAAGAGTCACTATCGTCATCGGACTGCTTTCACCGAATCAACATCTATTTCTCCATCCACACACACCTCATCCTCAATCATTTATTGACTCAATAGTGTGCCGGATCGCTAAACACACCTATGATCTGGATTCCATGACCACTTGGAACTGTAGCAAGGTTGTGTGCTCTAATGGGTGTGGGGTCTCTCTATTCTTCCCACCTTCTACAGTATCTGGCTCTCTTTTCCTCTAATACAATGATCCCAAGTAAAATCTCATCTTCACACTGGGATTTCTCCAGGCTACATACTATGGGAAGGTTATGTGAGCCCTAACCTCTTCGTTGCTAAGGCTGGAATATTGTATCTCATAACAAATTAGATCAAAGTGCATCTCATCCATTTCTCCTTATGGAAGACACCTCTATGCTCTGCATGCATGTACTAATTCTGGCAGTAGCAAGAATGTAAACTCTTTGACCACCACTATAATGATCCCAAGCCATTATGCAAAGGATCATCATGGTTTGGTGTCTTTTAAATTTTTAGAGAGAGGTGTTTAGTCAAACACTTTGTTTCCCTACTTGTTTAGATGTGTTTACTTACAGAATGGCCTCTTGATTTCAGCCTTAGGGTTTCTTGATGTGTTTATATGAATGTTTGCAACAAATAACAATAATAGACAACCATGGGTCATACCTCAACCATGCAATATGATAGACAAAGCCAAAACAGCATCTCAAGTATGCTTTTATTCATAAGATAAAAGGCACTGCTAGCGAGAGATGTCGATCTGGAATGCTCAATAGATGGCTATGAAAATAGACAATAATGGGGAGCTGCCTACAAAGCTCGGAGATATTACCAAAATAAGCCTCCAAAGGCTAGATAAGAAATGAAGGCCAATCTGCGATCCTGTTGGATAGATAACAGAAGCTCCTCAACAATTCGGCCCTGGTGGCAAAGATGTCCAATCACCTCAAGAAGATTGCCAGAAACAATGAATGGGGTTGATGGAAGAGCAACCCGGGTGCTTTCGAGATCAAGATCCCTCTCAAACCACAGATCTGAACTCCTCAGCGGCAGATGGTGTACTTGTGGATGGTAGAGCCTAATAATTTGGCCTCTCTCCTAGAGACCTCCAACAACTCCAATCCACTATAATGATAGATCGGGGCATGACAATGATACCCAAGTGCTCAAATCATCAAAAAACCTTTAGATCCTTAGATCTAGCTACCCTCAAATAATGGTGCACCCTCCTCTTGGGGAAATCGTCCCTCTCTCAATGCCAATCAATCCTTTATAAGAATACCTCCAAAAACTTCCAATAATGGTGCTATGGTACACCTTCAAGGGAAACCCAATATTTGGAATTCCCAAAATCTCTTCTCTTCAGCTAGATCGAATCCTCCCTCGATGAATGGTGTGCCCCCCCTTCATGGAAACCCCCAAAGGCCCCAGTTAAGCCCTCTCTCTATTTGCACAAGTGACTGATGCAAATCCTCTGGTGAGTAGATTTGGAACTAGAATGGTGTGGGGCGTATTGCATCTCACGAGACCAAGCTTGGGACAAGGTGGGTGGAATCTTTCACCACCAAGATAGTCCTCAGGGTTTGTTAAGTCAAAACCCTCAAAACCCCCAATGTTTAAGGGCTCCATAGCTAGAAGCCGGGATATCAAGAGATAAGATCATGCATGAATAGCCGGTAGAGGCCCTTGCCTTCCTTTTTATACTTTTTTGGCTCACCTTTTTCCCTCCAAAGGTGACTTTCATTTTATTAATATTTGTTTAATTAATTAATTAAATCACTTTAATTAATTGAAATTAACTTACCTACGAAAGATCATATCTCTCCTTGTGACACCTGGTCACTAAAAGTCCACTTCTAGCCATCCCATCACAGCCAGTGTTGCTTCGTCCACAATTCCGATGAGCTATTACATTGAGAGGGTTCCTCGATTAATGTGCCCAAAATGACCTCTTCAATGATTTCAATTAACTTATAGCTCAAAATAGTCAAAATCCACGGAATCGATGAGATGCTGCTTGAAGCCAAAGCCAACTTGTGCGGAATGTCTCATAATGACGGAATATGATAATCAATGGTACGGACCCTAGTCTCTCAAATACCCTTGTAATCGCTATAACATCCATCCGACTACTCTAGTCATCGCCAATCTCACGCACTATGGTGATATTCAAAGTGGAATTACAATATTGTTATGCTGCCGATTTCCAACTCTCTCTCTCTAGTCATTCATTTTCATTTCATTTCCATTCTATGCTCAGAGGTTTAGGTATTTTCTCTCAAAACCATCCATTCTATGCTCTAGGGTTTTGGAGTATTTTCTCTCCAAAACCATTTTTCTTGAGTAATATCAATAAAGGAGAAACTTTGGAGGACAACAAGAAGACTAAGGCATATGCTTCTTTTTCTTATGCATGGGAGGTAACATTGTAATGATTTATTTAGATGATTGCAACACTAGATCTTAGGTAAAGTGTTATCTAAGTAGATCTACTAAGGCGTATGCTTATTGGGTTTATCTATCTTGATGTGTTAAATAAAATAGAGGTGTCATTTTGTTTCAATACATCAACATATTGTCTATTGTATGCATGTTACTTGAAGAAATCTTGCAGGTTTACTTCTAGGGTTTCATTGGGAACTCCTTCAAGGAGAAGGGTCACTTGAAGCTCTCACATACTCCATTTTTGTAACCCTATTACTCTTCATCTATTATTTCTTTTCATACATTCCATTTTTAGCTAGCATATGATTGTTTAAGTAGGTCATTTTAAATCAATATAATCTCTTGGTTTCTTGTGGAAAGTCTTGCCCTAAAAGGCAAGGGTTTTCCTTAATCCCTTTTGGTTGTGTGTATCCATTCTAGAAAGCAAAGCTTTCTGATTTTGCTGGTATATCAGATCTGGTTGAGAGGCTTTTGGCTGCCCAAAGGAGAAGCACACAACACTAGAAGGTTCTTTTGGGGTTTGGTAGCTATCTCTCAACCTTACCCT
>SNQJ01S0229884.1:0-14319 GCA_010110895.2 Picea sitchensis
AATGATGGGCAGATTCGTTCGCTCCACGCAGGAGAAACCCGCAGCACTCCACGCAGTACTTCCCAAAAGCAACAATCTCCACGCAGCACTCCACGATCTTCTGATCTGGCAAACACAGCGCCTCACAGTCGCGCGCGAATTTCTTCCACACAGATTTCTGGCCGCAGCGCCTCACAGTCGCGCGGACTCCTCTCCTCCTCTACGTTGGCGCGGACTCCTGCAGCGATTAAAAAATTTGCAATCTGCAACACTATCTGAACTCTCGGTTCTTCAGCGCACTCCTCCACGCTCACACAGATGGTCGCGGCTCCTCAACACGAGCAGGCTCCACCTGAGCTCTGATACCATGTTAAAATGGGAGAGTAGAGCGATATAAGAAGATATTCTATTACTTACAATATCAATACAATGGACTCTATTATATAGAGTGTACAAGGTTGTTATCAAATCTAACTTATTCTAAAGATAAATGGAGAGGTTGAGAGAATATTTCAACCATACACCAAACTAGGATCTCGCCAATCCAACTCTCTAACAACCTCTTAATAATAGGATCACACAACTCACGTAGAGATGAACTCTACCTCTCAATACATTAGCAAGAGCATTAGATAAGTAGGAATTATATATTCCAACATTCAACACCCTCAAAAACCTCCAAGACACCCGAAACATGTAATCTCAACCACTAAAATCTATTATTCCGTCCATTCTTATGAATTTTAGACCAGATTTTGAATAAAACTCATTGGAAAAAAGTGAGCAAGAAAAAATAAAAACATAGAACCCTTCACTAAGCATTGCAGTGAAGGACACGTTTTCTATAATTGATTTCGAGATACACATTATGCAGGTTTTTGCATTGCAGTGAATCACAAGCCTCTCAACAACGGAAAATAATGGGAATTGATTTGAATTTGGTATGAAAATCGATAAGATGGAGACTACATTTCGACACTAGGTACTAGCATTGAATGAGCAAGGTAATTGCATTCAAACCATATTTGAGAGGGGAAATTTGGATTTAAGGAAGAGCTAGGCATGGGCGCTAGTTTGAAGAAGCGATGTCTGCGAATTTATTAGCTAGCCTGAGAGACTTCCTCTTGGAATACACCAATCTCTACATATATAAATAACTCACAGACGCCATTGCTCGATTCACCTAGGAAGGCTGGGGAAGGGAAATTATTAGTCTCTACCCTTCGGGCAACAAGGACTATTAGTAATCGATTTGTGGTGGCTTAATTAGTCTCTGCACACAAATCTATGTAAAGTAACCATTTTAACCAAAGCTTTTTGAAACTCATGCCATTTTTGGGTTCGTATTTGATTTCTTATCCTAACTTTTTTTATTTGAGATCTTATTTGACCTCATATCGAGGCAACTTTTTTTATTTGAGATCTTATTTGACCTCATATCGAGGCAAGAGACTTCAAAGTTAGGGCACTGGAGCTTCAAACATAGCTTCTTAGGTCCCTGCAGTAGTGGTCCAAGAAAGAATCAATAGTATTTTGGTCCCAAAGTTTAGTGGGTAGCCGGCTCTATGAAAAGGAGTAGGTGCTTCCTGGTTCCAACTTAAGGTACTGCTTCCTCTCACCGATAGTAAATATAAACAACTTAGGAGCAACTTGCTAAGCTAAGGAAAGAGCCTTAGGTTATTTGTGTGATCCCAACAAGGCACGGGAACTTGCAACTTGTAGCCCTTTCCCTGAAGCAACTAGTTAATAATGTATTGAAATAAGTAGCAATGTTGTGTCCCGATGTTGCATAGGATTCTGAGCCAGGAAAAAACCCGAGACAGTTCAAACATAGTAAAATGTATTTGGAAGAAGAAAAACGAATTAATGTTAACTTTGAAGTTAACATTAAATGTTTAATATTTCCATAGGGCTCCCATAACTCGTTATGTTACAATGTCTAATTAATTGTAAACATTAAATGTTTAATATTTCCATAGGGCTCCCATAACTCGTTATGTTACAATGTCTACTATGGCTTTAGTGTCTCATGATGGCACTGGGTGAGAGTTCCACTTGGTGATTTGCATGTCGAAGTTCAAGTATCTATCATCTTCCTCCTACCCATGCATGCATGGGTGAGTCCATTAATCTCTTACCCTATGCACTTTCCCTTCAGCTCAGCAATTCGCCTATCCTCTACAACTTACCCTTTGCACTTCCCCTTCTGCTCAACAATGCTCATATCCTTTACAACTGGAAGCTTGGGTATCCTTTCCAATTGGAAGCTGATTGTGATCTACAGAGTTTAGAGATCGGCTGTAAAATGCGCAGAGATCCGCTGTAAAATGCTTCGAAACCGTTGCGTCCAAGGCATCCTGGCATCCGTCCTCCTCATCAGTACGACTGTAAATCAGGATATCATCAAAATAAAAAAGAACTCACTTTCCGATAAGGGAACGAAGTACCTGATTCATCATCCTCATGAAGGTGCTGGGAGCATTTGATAACCCAAAAGGCATCACAATCCATTCATAGAAGTCATCTCGCACCCAGGCCGGATCCGGATTTGGTGGTAACTGCTTCTCAGAGAAATATTAGAAAATACTCCGCAGGAATGGAACACGCGATGTGATTCCAGCTTGTCTGTCGTGAAGGCCAATGATGGTTGGGTCAGGTCGAGGAAAAAGAAGGCAGATGGTCGGGTCGGGTCGAGGAGAAAGAAAGCGTTCACCAGGCAAGTAAGAGTCTGAAGATGTAATCTTCAGTTACATCTTCATCTCTAGAGACTCTTTGCAGTTCTGTGTACACGATCCTGCACATTCACCAACCAATAGAAATCTGTCAAATCCTTAATAACTTTTATTAGAATGACAAATGAAATTGGCCTCTGTATAATTATGCATTAATCTTGTTGTCCTCAAGATAACGCTTTTAAACATCTGAATTCTTATGATTAATATACATTTGAATTCTTGGGGGGCTTTTGGGTGCAAGAAAAAACATGCTTATTCTATGATTCTTCAAGATTATCGAATTGTTTTTTGTGTCATTTAAGATCAGACCGTGCATCTAACTCCTTTTGGCATTGTAGGACACTGTATTACGGATTTGTTTTAATTTGAGAGCACATCATGTTATCCCCATATGTGTCTTGGGATTTCTAAATGACAATTTAAATCATAATATTTGTGTCTGTTTTTTCTCTTTATTTCATTACAACCATAAAACAAATAAATATTATATCCAGGTTTGTTTTTTCTCTTTATTTCATTACAACCATAAAACCAATAAATATTATATCCAGGTTTTGCATTTTCTTCAACCATACCTGTGGGTGTAGATTTTGAACGGTATGGTTCACATCCTTGGCTACATGATGTGTGGAGAGGCACCTTCGGAATGGCCCTCCTAATTGGATTGACTGGAGCATCCTTCTTCTCCAGTAGATAGGAAGATTAGTCTCAGATAGATAGTAAGAAAGGCTCTCAGATGTTATCTGAGGTGAAATTGGTGGAGATAACCTATCGTGTAAAAGCTACAAGGCACAGATGTCAACCATAGTGACACGTTGCATTGATATCTCAATTTAATACAAGTTCATATATTAACATTGTTTAATATTATAACATGGTTTAGCATAATTGATATTTGACCATTATTAGAATTACTTGGCAACCCCATTATTCTAATAATTAATAATTAATAACATAAATAATTAATAATTAATAACATGAGAAATACCTTGATAATCAAATCGTTATGAGCCCTGAATGTATTACACATGGCGATATGTTTGTGACATGTAGACTTTGAAACCTGTGAAATGGTCATACTTCTTGTCATTTCAACCACCATATCTCTCAATAGATCATGTCCAGGTTGTATCATATGTTTTCTCTTAATGGGCACATTTACTTCTCGGCTTTGAATCTTGAGTGTTCTTTTTCTCCAGTAAACGCTTTTATGACCATCATGAGCGACTATTACCCCCAGACTTGGAACAATTACATGAAGTGTAACACGTGTATTTTAATTTATGAAACATGTACTTCAAATTGCCAAATCTATCATTCGTAATTATTTCTAAGATCTGGCAACTCGAATCCAAAGCTTATCGCCATTAATATGACTTCTTCTTAGGGTCCGGAGGTGTATTACTTTTTTGACACTTTGATAGTGGTAAAATCTTGTATTCTGCCACCATTATCACGCATTTATGTTCACTATTATTCAAATATCTTTCCAGTTCCGCGCCTGGATACACGATCTGTTCATCTCAGTTTGATGCCCATTTGCTTTGTCATCATCTCAACAGAGAGTAAGGGTTTTCACTATTTTATGTTCTCATTTTTTGAGTGACTGACTTGTTTTCCCGAGCTTAAATATTATAATATATTTTTTTATATATTTCACAAAGCTTGGAGCAACACCATCTTAACAAAAATTACTAGATACTATCTAATTCAATTCCACTGAACCAGTTCGACTACCTGTGGAATTGAGATGTGGATTTAATGGCGTCAATAAATTGATATTAGACAGTATATACACTATGTAATTCATTCTCTATTATTGTGTTTCATATTCCTTTTCTGCACAACAAGAAAAAAAGAAACAAGAAGTTAGCATTTCGATTGAATATGTTGGTTTCAATGAAATTCCTCCTAATATTTTTGTTGTGAATCCTACTGGGTTTGGTTCCAATGAGTGCTCAGGATGAACATAATCTTCTACAGGAAGAGGGAGTTACCTGTTTATCCCTGTCTCTAGTTCTTTCTCCTGTCTGAAGTTCTCTTTGTTATTCTCCGTCTCTGTCTCTAAAACTCCCAAACTAATAGCATCCAGTTCTCTACAACTAATAGCATCCAGTTCTCTACAATTTTTCTATGGGAAGGCGAGGCACTCGGCTTTCACTCTCAAGAAACCAAGCTTTCTCTTAGATTGTCTCTTAATCTGTCAACAACAAATAAACCAATATCAGACATCAACAGTTTGAAAACTGCATCATATAGTAACTCAAACACAAACCCTCTTCTAAGTTCTAACATCGTTCCCTTTCTGCCTTATTGGCAGGGATTTGTTGCTCCACAACTCGTCCTTGTTTCTATAGAAGTGCATTCGCAAGGGGGAGACTATGGTCTTCGTGGTGCGAATCAAAAGATAAAATTATTCACAACGGTGTTACCCTTCCTCGTCCACTATTTTTGTTGCAGGTCCTTCTTGTCATTATGCTTACTCTCATTTCGCTTACACTCTTTCTATTTAATGCCCCCTCTGCTATAATGGGATATAATGAGTTGCCATATACATGGGTTTTGTTTAAATGTTTTAAGTTATGATATTTTTTATTAGAATTGGGTGAAATTTTCAATTTTTATTATTTAAATTATATTTTTAAATATTTAAATAAATTTATTATTCTGAAAAACATTGAATACTCTAATTATATAAACTAAATCAAATTATATAAACTAAATCACTTAAATATACTGTCCCAACAATTTATCAATATATTAATATACCAAAAAACCAAAGTTTAAACCACAACATAATGAAACATGTTTGATTTCATTTATACTAGCATAACCACTCAAAATCAAAATCGTGATGATGAATGCCGAAAAACATGGATAGAAAATAAAACACACAATTAGAAAATGAGCGTCTACAACCAATACACTCAATTCAAATCACCCGATTACTTTCAATTCAAATCAATACAATACAAATTTCACCCGATTACTTTCCATTCAAATCAATACACTCCTTCTCTATAATTGCCTTGCAATTTCCTTCTGTGTAATTGCCCGATTTTTTCGGCGAAGTCAAATCAATACAGACAGATCGAGGTTAAAGGAATACTCCGATTTTTTCTTTATTTAAGAAAATTTCGCCCGATTTCTTTTAAAATACTCATTTCTCACGTCAAGTCAATCCACTCTTTCCTCTGTAATTACTTTGCACTAGCACAGCTCCAAAGTGGCTGGTGGTCGAAATAAGATGGTTGGGCAATCCAATATGAAACTCACGGAAAGTTGAAACACATATAGAGTTGAGGAAATCCAAAAATTAAATGTGGTAATTATAAACGTTAATCAGTGAAAAGTGGCAGTCATATGGTGGTACAGTAATTTCTTAATATGATTAGATAAATGTTAAAAAGTAAACACATTAACTAATGCATTCAAAAATACAAGGAAGTTATGAAGAGTAAATCACATTCATTGATTTGGGAGGACGATTAAGAAATTTTAGATTAAAAGGTGATTAATTGTGCCCATCTCCAATAGATATATGCCTTTCGCCGTAAATATACCTCTTGAAAAAGGTTCATAGGAAAGGGATACTATCCTTCCTTGCACCCTTGATTTGCCCACGTGGATAAGTCTACATAGTGTATGACAGAGCCCATGAGGCTTTTTGACGTTGGCATGGTTGTTGACATATTAAAAGTGCATTGATTAACTAGGGTTTTCGTATTGGTTTTTCCTTGTTTTGAAGGCTTCTCTCCCTTCTATGCATTTTTGCTAGGCCCAATTGTAAAGCATTCACTCCATGTTAGTGGTTTGACCCTACATTTATTGTTGGTTTCTCTTGCTTTCTTAGTGGCATTTGCTTGGTTAGTGGCATGACCTTGATCCTAAATTTATTCTTGGGTTCTTTTGCTTGGTTAGTGGTGTGATTTTGCATTTGTTGTTGCATTCTTCTACATGGTTACCGGTTTGACCTGTTTGATTTGTTGTAGCCTTAATTCATAACATATGTTTATGTTAAATTGTTGAGGTCATAGTTTCGAAGGTCAAAGTTCTTGAGGTCAAAGTTCATGAGGTCAAAGTTCCATCTATCATGGTTGCAATTATGGTTTTTGCATCTACATCCATTGCATCCCTCATTGTTGTCTCAATTCGAGTTTTCCAACTCTTGACTCTGCCTTGTAACTACGAAGGCCAATCTTTGCCAGTGCTTGAGATATTTACATCAAGATAACTAGTTGGTTAAATTCTTAAGGTCTGATAAACCAATTTTGTATTTACTTTAGGTGTTTTAATTTTTTAATTAATTGATTCTTATAAATTCTATATTCTATAGAGAAGTATCATGGAGGGTTTTTAAGGATAAAGTTCCTATTTTGATGTATGATTCGTTATCATGTAGGTAATTTAAAAAAATGTTATTATTTTAAACCCAGAAGAAAATGGTGCTACTCATAGCAACACTTTTTGATTTAAGGATTGATTTTAAGGTTTTTGTTGGAACAATCCTAGTTGTTAAGGCCACTGCTTCAAAAAAATTGTAATTTTAACCTCAATAGAAGGTGCTACTTGTAGCTCCAACTTTTAATTTAAGGGTTTAGTTTAAGTTTTTTTAAAGAAAAATAATATTTTTAAGGTCGTGGTTTAAAAGTAATGTAATTTTAAAACATTCATTCTCCCTCCCCACTACCCAAAAATAATAAGGATGCTATCGGTAACTCTACTTTTCAATCAAAGGGTTGGTGTTGGGGCCTTTTATGGAAAAATATAGGACTCTAGGGATAGAGTTCTCATTTTGATGTCATAGTTCTTATCAAATTGGTAACTATATTCAAACTAAAAACATCATTATTTAAGTACCAATTAGAGGACAATCTTATATAGTGGAATTATAAAAGTTGTGATTATCTTAATTACGAGATCATTATAATACTACCAAGAATATTATATATAAATTATCCATCCATTCAAAATGTTCTCTAATTTGGCCATTAGAGCACCAATGTATGATTTACTAGGGAAAGGAGATAAATGTCAACCATTCAAATATGATGGAATTACAAATATTTTGGTGAAGTATATTCTCTATCTATATTTGGTGAAAGTTTAATGTGATGTTGTGTAAGAGTAGAAACCAAAAATGAGTGTGTTAAATTTTGATGTGATAATGTGTAAGAGTAGAAACCAAAATTGAGTCTGTAAGTGAAAGTTTTATGTCTTTTCCTGTAAGAGTAGAAACCAAAATTGAGTGTATAATTGAATGTGTTATGTCTTCATTTGTGAGAGTTAGAAACCGAAATTTGAGTGTTTAATTGAAACAAAATCTCAACAGAATGGCCCAATTTTATTACAACTTCAAATTTCCCATTAGGACACTATATCGACTTCAAGTTTTTTTACGGGATGAAGATCTCATTGAATCACCTAATGTGATCCTTTTGTTGTCATCTTTTATTGACATGGATACCAAGTGTTAGAAAAACAAGATCATGGAGCAATAAAATAGAACAAATGTGAAAATAAAACATAGAAGATACACAATACAATAGCGACACAAATATACATGGTTCACCTAGTGTTCGATACATTCACCAGATAAATTTCGAGGTCCTTCATTTTTATTATCTAGCAAAATGAAGGGATAAGACCTACAACACACCTAGTGTAACTTACTCTTCTTTCTCTCACAATGTCCTCTCTCAGAATACAATATTCACAATAATACACAATCACAATACAATTCTCTCATAAAAGAGGGTTTCCTTATAGGGAAAAAAAAACCCTAACATAACTTCTACCATCAGATCTGCAACCTTATAATGAATGGTCCATATTGACTACGAAAATACAATATTTGAATTGCAAAAAAAAAAGAAAATTGTGACCCCCTCATGGCCAGGGTGGGGGCATGAATTCTGTTTCCTCCAATTTCTTTGACCTGCATATAAATTAGGAAGATATATTAGGAAGATAATCAGGCTTCACAACCAACACAAACAGGGCACTACGGGTTCACCAAAACCTATGACAGGGTCAAACGTTCCTTTTTTTGGGATGGTATGAAACATGACATTCATAATTTTTTCATTGAATGTGATGTGTGTCAATGCAACAAGGGAGAAACAATCAAATCTCTGGGCACACTACAACCACTCTCGATTCCACCTGCTATTTGGAAGGATATCTCTATGGATTTTATCACCGTCTTACCCAAATCGGGAAATAAATAAGTTATCATGGTGGTTGTTGATCGCCTTTCCAAGTATGTTCATTTATGTGCCCTTCAACACCCATTTATAGCATCCATGGTGTCTCAAATTTTCATGGATCGGGTCTTCAAGCTTCATGGCATGCCACACTCTATTGTTTTTTATCATGACCCAACTTTCACAAGCAATTTTTGGCAAGAACTGTTCAAGATACATGGCACCGAATTGCATCCCATCACAACTTATCATCCCTAGATTGATGGCCAAACAAAAGTTTTCAACAAGTGTTTGGAAACATATTTGAGTTGTTTTTCCTCGGAAAAGCAAAATCAGTGGGCTCAATGGTTACCCCTAGCTGAATGGTGGTACAACACTTCGTACCATACAACTACATGCGTGAATCCTTTTGAAGCGGTATATGGACAAAATCCACCTTAAGTTCTCTCAGACTTACTAGGTGCCTCGAAGGTCCAGGTGGTTGACCAAACACTTACATCTCGAGAGACTATTCTTCGTACCCTCAAAGAGAATTTGGTCATGGCACAAAATCGTATGAAGAAATAAGTAGATCAAGGTCACTCTGAATGTTAACTTGTAGAAGGGGATCAGGTGTTTCTTTGACTGCAACCTTACAAGAAAAGTTCCCTCAAGGCCAAGCATTGTCAGAAGATAGTGCCCAAATTTTATGTCCTTATACTGTTCTCAAGCGTGTGGGACCAGTAGCCTATCAACTAGCTTTGCCCAACCATTCGAAGCTACATCTTGTTTTTCATGTTTCATGCTTAAAGAAGGTGATTGGAGCTAAGTGCCAAATTCAAACCAACCTTTCCGAGTTAGCTGAAGAGGGATCCATTTGGCTACAACCAGAAGAATTTTTGGACCAGCGTGAGCGTCGACTACGTCAAAGAACCACAAAGGAAGTGCTAGTTCAGTGGAAAGATACAACTCCAACAGATGCCACTTGGGAACCAACTACCATTCTGCAACAATTTCCTCATCTCAAGCCTTCAGGACAAGGCTGTTTTTAAGGGGGTGAACATGTTAAGGTCCTAACCCACACATAGGTAGAACAATATATTTGGATGTAATAAAGGTCAATATTAATAAGGCCTTTCAGTAAAATAGAATAAGGTGGATGTAAGAAGACCTAATAGAAGTTTTCGCTTCTAGAAGGATCTTCCTCTAGATGCTTCTTTTAATAAACATATTTAGTATAAATAGGAGTCGAGGGTATGAGAACCCTAGCTTGGATAATATTGTAATAGAGCATTTCTCAACTAGAGGTTGCCCCCTCGAAGAGGCTTGTGAACATTGCTTTTAGAATCAAAGTGTTATTTATGTTGTTGTTCTTATATCATTTCAGTGCTATTGTGGTGATTGTTCTAGTTATATTGTTGTTATTCTTCCATTTCTAGCATTTTATTTCTATTCTACATACTTTTTATATCTGGTATATTACAATATCCTCTTTCCTTGAGCTTGGCACACCATAGAGCCTTCTTACAATCACTTTCACTTAGCTCTGCAAGTTCTCAACACATAGTATGCACAAAGCATTCACAACTATTTTCACTTAGCTCACTGGCTTACAACTGAATGCTTCTTACATCACCTAGCTATTTATTTATCTCCTAAACATGAGTAAGACCAATGGGCCGACATCCCGTAAACATTACATAAACCCTAAATCCAAAAAGGTCGCAAAAAGGGGTGAGATCTCATGATTTGTGCTTTGCCTGGGCGCTTTGTCTCTGACTTGCCTGTCGAAGTCCCAAAAATGGTCAAACACGACCAAGGTTCTCCAAAACTTGGTCAAGGGCCAACAATGATTTAAAATCAGATATCCTTGCCTCTTATTTATACTGTCATGTATCTTCCTCAAGGGGTTACCTTTTAACCATCTTCCACTTTCCTTATTTTAGGGTCAACCAACTTCTAACCACTTTTACAATTAGCAATTTATCCGTTAAATTTATTATTTAAATAATTTATTTTTTATCCACTTTGACTTATAGTACACCCATCACTTCACTTTACCTCAAGGGGTTACCTTCTAACCATCTTAAACCACGTTGCTTATTTTAGGGCTAACCCACTTCTAACCACTTGTCAGCTTAGTAATTTCTCCGTTAAATTTATTATTTAAATAATTTATTTTGTATTGAATTTGAATTATAGTACACTCATCACTTCACTTTATTATTTACCTTCTAAAAATATCTTAAACCACTTTGACTATTTTGACCTTTTACGGCTTCTAGATGACTCGTGAGGGTTCTCCAACTTCACATGGCCATAACTTTCTAACCGTGAGGAGTTATGTGATGTTCCACATACCAATGCAAATGGAATGACATGTACTATTGATATAGAATATTATTGCTTTCAAATATATCAAAAATCATATCATTATCCATCAAACAAACTTGGGTCCATTACTCAAACTTGGGTTCTCCAACTTCTCATGGCCATAACTCTCTTACCATGAGGAGTTGAGTAACGTTCCACATACCACCGAAAATGGAATGACATGTACTATCCATATAGAATAGTATTTCCTTCAAATATATTAAAACGCATACCATTATACATGAAACAAACTTGGGTCCATTACCCAAACCTTTGTGATACCAGACTTTCTCCAAGGGTTGAAATCAATCACTAAGGGCTGAAATCATTCTAGAATATCACTCTCCAATAGTTGACATTAGTGACAACCAACAGTCGATACCAACTATTCATCAACCTAATCCAACTATCTGACAATATCCCCCTTTGGCATTGATGGATCACCAACATTGATGGCAACACTTAGTCATGATAACATTCATGTTTATACTCTTCATCAATATTTCTATCTCTCCCCCTTTGGGGCTTCTTCCCCTGACTAAACTCTCCTTGGGGATGCTCCCCCTATCTACGTGCCTTTGATTTTTGTTTGTGTTTATAAGACTTTGATTACTCTCTTTCCCTTCATATGAATAATATCTCCCCCTTTGACAAAGGGTATCACTCTGAAGTCATATCACTCATTCTTCCCTTGTGAGAATCACTCCCCTTGGAAACATTCCTCTATTCTCTCTCTCCAAGCATTTACCTTTGCATCTGATAAATCTCTCCCCCTTTGTCCTATTTATGGTTCTTCCTCGTGTACATCTAATAGATATAAGATAAGCATTCAAAAGCATTCATTTTGGAGTAGAAATTACTCCTAGTCTCTGGCGAAGATACTCAAGGGATTCCCATGGAAGAGGTTTTGTAAATAAGTATGCCACTTGTAATTTTGTTCCCACATATTCAAATATGATGTTGTTCTCTGCAACTTGTTCTCGTAGAAAGTGATACCTGATTAAAATGTGATTCGTCTTGGAGTGCATCACCGGGTTTTTTGAGATATTGATGGTGCTTGTATTATCATAATGTATTGGAATGGGATCATCATACTCCACCTGTATATCTGTCAAATTTTGTTTCATCCATAGAACATGTGTACAACATGATGCTCCTACAATATACTCTGCATCTGTTGTAGAGAAGGATATTGATGATTGTTTCTTTCTTAGCCAATCTACTAAACACTCACAAAAGTAGAATGTTTCTTCACTGATGTTTCATCGGTCATCAATGCAACCTACCCATTATGCATCTATGTAGGCAATCAGTGATAGATCCTTTCCTTTTGGATACCATAATCCAAACTCTTATGTTCCTTAGAAATATCTGAAAAGCCTCTTCACTACTAATACATGTGATTCCTTCGGTGCTTGTTGAAATCATTCCACTTGTCCAATCGCCTGCATTATATCTTGTCTGGATGTTGTCACATATAGTAAGCTACCAATCATTGACCTGTATCTCCTCTGTTCTATAGACTTTGAATCATCATCTTTGCTCAACTTGAAACTGGTTTGCATAGGAGTGGTAACTAGTTTTCAAACTTCCATTCTGAACCTATTTAGCATTTCTCTCATATACTTAGTTTGAGAAATAAAAATTCCTTGGTTTCTTTGACATATTTGAAGACCCAAAAATAAGGATAGTTCTCCAAGTGATGACATTTCAAATTCATTATGCATATCCTTTGAAAATTTATGGCTTAACCTGCCATTAGTACTTCCAAAACAATATCATGAACCTAAATTTCAATTAATAAAAATTACCTTAAGTTACCTTGATGTAGAGGTTGTTGTCTGCACTTCCTCTCCATAGTTCATAGGGAGTTTTGTCATTTTTGTTTCTGATCATTATTCTATTTTGAATGTGAACTGATGTATGCACTGCATGTGTCGAAAAAATATCTGTGAATTTGGAATCCATTAGCATTGTTCGATCCATTTCTTGTGTAATTATCATCCATTATGATAATGTTCCTTTATCTCTAAACCACTCTCTGAACTAATCTATGAATCCATGTTCTTGCCCACTATCATATATCTTTCCAAACCTGCTAAGTGTTCTTACGAATCCATCTCTATCCATACTATCCAAGATCTACTTGCGCAACTATCCATAACGTTGACCCATTTATCACTATACTATCATGAAGTATTTATTAATCTATCAAATTGTACTTATGTTAATTGATTTCTCTTAATATGTCTTCTCAAACTTTGCAAGCTGCTCTAATGATGGTTCTTTGGTCTGTCACATCTATCTCATAGACTCCTCCTATCTAATATTCATATTACTTGGGAGTCTCTAAGTCGGATGGATCAGACCAATTCCTACTCTGATGTGTATTCATCATCATCTTCATTAGTAGATTCATCATCATATTCATTGGTAAATTCATTATCTCTCTGAGCTCTAACTTATTTCTTTCTATCTGTGGATTCATCTTTCACTACAATGCCTGAAAGTACAATCTCTTGAACACGTTCTTTATTTACCTATCCTTCCTTTCTTTCATTTATTTTCAAAAACTTATTGTATCTCACATATTTCTTTTTTTCTGTAGAATTTTATTCATCTTGTTTTATTGCCAATCTTACGATCTTTGGTACCTGGTCTTTGTTCACCTATTCTTCCTTTTTTCTTATCCATACATTCTTATATATGATATCAATATTATCTTTCATGGAAGTATCGATCATGCTTCTACAATAACTGGCTATGTGTCCATAGTTATGACATTTGTAACACTCAATCTTATGTGTGACCACATAGAAACTTCTTTCTTCAACATTTCTTTTATAATCCTTGCAATCTGCAACCTTATGTTGAAAGTTAGTACAATAAAAACAATGACCATAGAATAAATCTGCATCCCTGGGAGTGAATGATGTTCTTTGTGGCGTAGTCCTTCTGAATTTTTTCCTTAACTGATCATGATCATGATTGAAGCTTCTTTGTGGCTTGAACATGGATGGTCTTCTTGAAGATGTATCTTCAATAGT
>SNQJ01S0229886.1:2456-14319 GCA_010110895.2 Picea sitchensis
TGAAGGTGGAGTTCATGTGGACTCAAATATTTTGAGTGCTTTCTTTCTACTACGTCTTCTTCATTAGTACTAGACATCTCACACCCATAAGCATCCCATTTAATAGGGTTGGATTGAATTTGTAAAATTAAAGGTCGCAGAAAGAAGAACATCAGAGGTAGGAGGGGTTGGGATAATCCCCACGAGAGATTTGGCTTCCATTGTGTCCATTGCAGAAAGAATGAACATGAGTGACAAGGAATACCAAACATAAGACAAAGATAAATACCCGACTAAATGTAAAGCATATTTTCATTACATAGTTTCCCATTGCAATATAGGAGTAACTGAAGTTTTGTTTAATGATTCACTTTCTTCTTGGGGAGATGCATGGCTTCTGGACACAGGTGCAACATCACACATGACATTTCAAAGATACTTCTTCAAATAATTTGATAACAACGTATATGGAGTAGTGTACTTTGCAGACAGATCGAGTCTCAAGCCTTTGGGAATGGAAACCATCAAGATTAAGTTTCCTTGTGCACATCAGACAACAAGGCCACGCTTTTCATATGTTATATGGAAAATTTGAGATAAGGAAGGATTATGACAACATGTTTTTCATGATAGAAATAGAGTATGGAATATTGTTGAAGATGAGTGGGACATGTGCCCATAAACACATTGTTGCATACCTCTCTCATCATGACTAGGGTATAATGCCATCTAGTCTTTTTTGGCATGCAAGATTTGGCCATTTAATTATGAAAATATTCGTTTGTTGAGAAATAATGGTGTTTCTAGTTTACCTACTATTCCTAGGAAATTGAAGCAATGTGATGCTTACATCCTTCGAAAACAAAAAAAAACAACCCTTTCATGATTCTACTTCTAGAGCATGTAGAAAACTTGAACTGATTCATTTTGACTTATGTGGCCCTATGCTTGTTCCTTCTGCAAATGGAAAAACATATATCATGAATTTTATTTATGGTTACACCAGAATGTGTTGGGTGTACTTGTTGAAAGATAAATCACAAGCTTTTGAAACATTTAAAAAATTTCATGTATGGATTCATAATTAAGCTCAGACTCGTATTGGCTCTCTCCACACTGCTAATGGAAGAGAATATACTTCTAATGAATTTGAAAGCTACCTTCACCAACATGGGATCAAACATCAAACCATAGTTCCATACAATCCTCAACAAAATGGTGTATCTAAACAAATGAGCATGACACTCCTAAATATGGTTCGTTCCATGATGTTTTTCAAGAATGTTAAATTGATGTTTTGGGATGATGAAATTATATGTGCGGTTTATGCCAAAAACATCTGTCCATCTCATTCTATGAAGAAAAAGACTCCATATTAAATGTGGTATGGCCACATTCCTTCGATGAGGCATCTCAGGGTCTTTGGTTCCACCTGCTATGCCTTGATTCCTAAGGAGCAAAGAAGCAAGCTTGACGCAATAAGTTGGAAGTGAAACTTCTTGGGGTACTCAAATACCACCAAGGGGTGTCGTCTTTATGGTGATAAAAACAAGAAATTCATACTTTCCAGAAATGTGATCTTTCTTGAATCCACCAATAAAGATGAAATGATTGAGAGGCAACTAGATTACCTAGATAGATTTACTCGTGTATAGACATATCATGAATTTGATGATGAGATTCCACCTATTGAATGGGGGATCCCTATCTTGGATCAATCTTTGGAATATCCTTTTGTAGCACCATCTCCCCCACATGAAGAAGTTCTTTCCACTTCATCAAAACCTAAAGATCACTTGGATGATGTGATCAAGAAGATTGAAAAGTTGAGTCATGATGAGAACTCAACACCATCTCAATCAAATGAGAAATCGAGACCATCGCCACCAAAATGGCTGACAAAAACAATTGAAAGTGTTCATCCTGATGAGGTCGGGAAGAAAGGAACCAGATTGTCCTCAAGACAATATGGAGGTAATGTATATAATTCAAACTCATGTGATGTATATGATATGGATGTTTCATATGATTATGAGTTTAATATATCTACTAACCTTGAACCAACTTCCTTTAAAGAAACTTCTTCTCATGATGAATGGAAAGAATTCATGTAGAAAGAATATGATTCTCTCATCAAGAATGGGACTTGGAAGTTGGTGGACCCTCCATTTGGAACCAAACCGATCGACTGCAAGTGGGTATTCAAGAACAAGTATAGATCAGATGGCTCACTTCACAAGCACAAAGCAAGGCTCACACAAAAAGGATTTTCATAGAAAGAAGGTGTTGATTATGAGGAAACCCCCCCCACCTCCCTCCACAACAAAATGGGCTACCATCCGCACTCTATTTTCCATGGAAACACAAAATGCATGGAAAATTCATCAAATGGATCTGAAGACTTCCTTCTTGAATGGAGACTTGAAAGAGAATGTGTTCATGTCTCAACCATAAGGATTTATTTTGAAGGGATAAGAACATAAAGTATGCAAGCTCATAAAATCCTTAAATGGCTTGAAACAAGCACCATGAGCATGGTGTGAAAATTTAATCGAGCATCTTCTGAAATTAAATTTCAAGCATTTCAATATTGACGATGCAACTTTGTTTGTAAAGAAAATTGGAAAAATTGTTGTGTATTTTGTAGTATATGTAAATGATTTATTCATAACAGGGAACAATGAGAACTGCATTGCATCCATAAAGAAAGAGTTGAAGAAAGGATTCAATATGAAATATTTGGGACATCTTCACTAATATTTGAGCATTGAAGTGATACAAAATCCAAAGCACATATTCATCTCCTAGAAGAAGTACATTGGAGAACTATTGAACAAGTTTGGTATGGATGAGTGCAATCTTGTTTCTACTCAAATGGAACATAAGTTGAAACTCACATCAAAAGAAGGGAATGAATATGAGGATGCAACCAAGTATAGACATATTGTGGGAAGTTTTATCTATATTAATACCACCAGAACAAAAAAATTTAATTTTTTCTTGGGATTCTTTCTAGGTTCATGCAAAAGCCTTGTGAAGGACATTGGTATGCTACAAAAAGAGATCTAAAATACTTGAAATGAATTCAAGATTTTGGACTCAGGTACTCTAAGGTAGATGACTTCAACCTGATCGGATATTCTGATTTAGACTTTGACAGAGATAAGTAAAATGGAGTATCAACTTTAGGCTATCTCATGAGTCTTGGATTATAATATATCTCTTGTAAATCATGCAAACAATTAGTCCCATCAGATTCCACAACAGAGGCAGAATATGTGGCATTTTCAGAAGTGAAAAATGAGATTTTTTGGATCAAGAAAATACTTGAATATTTGCAGGAGAAACAAGTGAATTCTACTCCTCTTCTAGTTGAAAATACTTCTGCAATAAAGTTGGCCAACAATCCTAGATTCCATGATAGAACCAAACAAATCAACACAAAGTATCACTTGATTCAATATCATGTAGAGGCAAAGACTATGCACTTGAGACATTGTTCCACAAATGAGAAAATTGCATACATCTTCACCAAAGTGCTTGGAAGAGAAAAATTTGAGAAGTTCATAATGATGCTTGGACTCACGCACAACCCTTTGGATTAAGGGGGGGTAATGTTGAACACATAATCCTTGGGATTGTGTTTTTTAATAGTAATGTACATATGAAAATTTGTAGGTGATAGGAAATGTCTTCGATTATGGAAGACCATCGGTCATTTATTGTTGTATTTATGCACCCATGAAATTAATGCAATACACATCAGTGGAGTTATATATTTTTCTTCTATGTTTAAGTTCAAAAGGTTTGTGGGTGCAGGTCTTGATATAAATAAAGTTACATGTTATTCTATAACAATGACTCCTTTGAGCTTGTGGATCATGGGATATGGGAAAATACAAAATATTGTCAATATGCATCCTAACACAAAACACCCATGATAATTATCCCGCAAAACTTGCGGGTAAATATGAAATAATACCAAATGCTACCCCATTAGGAAAAACCCGCAAGAAATATACTGCAAAGCTTGCGGGGTACAAAGAAATTTTGAGCAATGATTCTTACAATTCAATCATCCCACATAGGAAAAAGTCCATCTAGAGGCCAAGACTATTCACTTGAGACAGTGTTCCATTTGGTGATTCAAAAATTCAACAATCCTATATTCCATGATAGAACCAAGCACATCAACACAAAGTATCACTTGATTTGATATCATGTAGAGGACAAGACTATTCACTTGAGACATTGTTCCACAAATGAGCAAATTGTGGACATCTTCACCAAAGCCCTTGGAAGAGAAAAATTTGAGAAGTTCACAATGATGTTTGGACTCACGCACCCTCCTTTAGATTAGCGGGGGAAATGTTGGACACATCATCCTTCGGATTTTGTTTTTTAATAGTAATGTATATATGAAAATTCATAGGTGATAGGAAATTTCTTTGGTTATGGAAGACCATCAGTCATTTATTTTTTTATTTATGCACTTAAGAATTTAATGCAATACACATCAGTGGAGTTATATTTTTTGTTGTTACGTTTAAGTCCAAAGGGTTTGCGAGTGCAGGTCTTGATATAAATAAAGTTATACATGTTATTCTATAACAATGACCCCTTTGAGCTTGTGGATCATGGGCTATGGGAAAATACACAATATCTTCAATATGCATATTGACACAAAATTCCCACGAGAATTATCCCGCAAAACTTGCAGGTAAATATGAAATACTACCCCAATAGGAAAAAATGGCAAGGACTATCTCGCAAATCTAGCGGGCTACAAAGAAATTTTGAGCATTGATACTTACAATTCAATGATCCCACATAGGAAAAAGTCCATGTAGAGGACAAGACTATTCACTTGAGACATTGTTCCATGTAGTGATCCCACAATTAAGTAATCCTAGATTCCATGATAGAACCAGTCACATCAACACAAAGTATCACTTGATTCGATATCATGTAGAGGCCAAGACTATTCACTTGAGACATTGTTCCACAAATGAGCAAATTGTGGACATCTTCACCAAAGCACTTGGAAGAGAAAAATTTGAGAAGTTCAAAATGATGCTTGGACTCACGCACACCCCTTTGGATTAAGGGAGTGGGGGGGGGTTGTTGGACACGTAATCCTTGGGATTGTGTTTTGTAATAGTAATGTACATATGAAAATACGTAGGTGATAGGAAATGTCTTCGGTTATGGAAGAACATCAGTGATTTATTGTTGTATTTATGCACTTATGAAGTTAATGCAATACACATCAGTGGAGTTATATTTTGTGTTGCTACGTTTAAGTCCAAAGGGTTTGCAAGTGCAAGTCTTGATATAAATAAAGTTACACGCTATTCTATAACAATGACCCCTTTGAGCTTGTGGATCATGGGCTATGGGAAAATACACAATATATTCAATATGCATCCTGACACAAAATGCCCATGAGAATTATCCCGCAAAACTTATGGGTAAATATGAAATACTACCAAATAATACCCTAGTAGTAAAAAATGGCAAGGACTATACGACAAATCTAGCAGGCTACACAGAAATTTTGAGCAATGATACTTACAATTCAACGATCCCAGATAGGAAAAATTCCATGTAGAGGCCAATACTATTCACTTGAGACATTGTTCCATTTAGCGATCCCACAATTCAACAATCCTAGATTCCATGATATAACCAAGGACATCAACACAAAGTATCACTTGATTCGATATCATGTAGAGGCCAAGACTAATCACTTGAGACATTGTTCCACACATGATCAAATTGTGGACATCTTCACCAAAGAGCTTGGAAGAGAAAAATTTGAGAAATTCAGAATGATGCTTGGACTCACACACACCCCTTTGGATTAGGGGGGGCGGGGGATGTTGGACACGTAATCCTTGGGATTGTGTTTTGTAATAGTGATGTACATATGAAAATTCATAGTTGATACGAAACATCTTCAGTTATGGAAGACCATCAGTCATTTATTTTTTTATTTATGCACCTTTGAAGCTAATTCAATATACATCAGTGGAGTTATGTTTTTTGCTTCTATGTTTATGTCCAAAAGGCTTGCAGGTGCAAGTCTTGATATAAATAAAGTTACACGTTATTCTATAACAATGACTCCTTTGAGCTTGTGGATCATGGCCTATGAGAAAATACAAAATATCATCAATATGCATCCCGACGCAAAACACCCGTGAGAAGTATCCCACAAAAATTGCGGGTAAATATGAAATACTACCAAATACTACCCCAGTAGGAAAAACCTGCGAGGACTATCCCACAAAGCTTGTAGGCTACAGAGAAATGTTGAGAGATGCTACTTACAATTCAACGATCCCACATAGAAAAAATTCCACGATCCAATCAGGGGTAAGCATTAAGGTGCAAGTTCATAATGTGCATAACTTCACATAAAACAAACCATTTTCACTCAAACATCATCTGAAAGAAAACAAAGTTGGAAACCGATCTGGATGGAATGAAATGAAATATAGAGTTATAAAAAAAAAATAGAGATACAACGAAACTCTACTTCTATTAATAAATGAAATGTGTTGAACTATTAAAATCCAGAATGAGACAAATTCACTCGAATGGTGGTAGCTTATCTCTGAGAACAGATGCGACGACTACATGCATTCGGTTGATTTTCTAACGGATTCAACCCTTGGTATGCTCTGATACCATGTTGAAATTCCTCCTACTCAACACCTGACAATTAGCTCAAAACAAAATCACTTTATCTACTAAAATCACAACTGGGTAATCAACTAAACATGCAACAAAAGCATAAATAAGGAAACCAAATCAAACACATAAGAAAACCAAAAATTTTGGGTATAAACCCCTTGAAAAACCTCAGAGGGAAAACCAGTGATGAGAATTATTTTATTATGCTAAAATCAAGGCTCCCATAATAGGGATAATGGTCTACTGAGAGAAATACAACTCTATACTAACCTAGGAAGGTTAGACTTGTTGTATGATTAGTTCTGGCATGCATTTTGAGGCATACACGATTCACCTTCTTGTGAATCACGTATATACATGATTGTATACAATGTGAACCATGTATTCGTACAGAAAACTTGTATGGCAAGTTTCATATGATCTAAAACTCTCTCGCAGATTCCTCATACTGAAACCCACTTGCATAAGCTTTTTTTCTCTCTTTTCCTTGACCTGATATATAGATGGAAGTCCTTATCCTTCCCTATCCAAGATCTCCTTTAATATGTCAAGTGTCTTTCTTCTTCACCCTAGCCTTTATTTTATAATCACAAGTTATAATATATTTCTAATCTCCAAAGTGATCTACGATTGAGATTACTTCTCACACACATTTAAGATTTAGATTGCATGTTGCATGTGAAGTACTTTTAGCATGTTTATTAAATAAATCAATTAACTAATTACACAATCAATTAATAAAAGAAAATTACTTTGATAATTCCTTTAATTAAAGTAAATTCAAGAGTAGAAGGATTTGGATGATTTCCGCACATCTAGACACATAGACCTATGTGGAAATACATGTATGATGTTACCACTAACCTCAACACATTTTCTAGAGCGCATTACAATGAGGCCGAAAGGATTTTTTTCATAAATAAGAAATGAGGAAACCATAAAAATCCAAAAAAGTAACCCTAGGATATGAAATGTCAAAAGTCTTGTGGACCCTGATGGGGTTAGTTGGTTTGCCAACTTCTCGGGGTCATAAATTTTGCATATGAAAAAACTGTCAAAATGAAAAAGTGTGCTTTAAGCTAGTGGAATAGGTGGGTCGCCACCGATATACACCTAGATCAATCCTCCCTCCTTAGGAATCAATGGTCTCCATTGCGTTGAATTCCTCCATCATATGGGCAAAATTTTGTTGAACTTGGCCCCGAGTGAGCCATTTTCCTTGGTGTAGGAGTTGCCCTGCTTTGACAACCCAATAAAGTTGGATCCTCTGTTGGTGAGTGCCATTAACCCATGTATCCACGATCTTATCAATGGTTTCCTATTACATACGGTCGGGGTTGAGCACTATCAGTGTCAACTTCTTTGTTTTCTCTTATGTGTCCAACAAAGGTGGAAAGTATGGTTGAAGGAGGTCCACATTGAACATTGGGTGCAAGCCAAGAAAGGGGGGAATACTTAGTTGAAAAGAATTGTCACCCATAGCCTTGGTGATGGTGTAAGGACCATAGAAAAGTGGATGAAGCTTTGGATGGCGTCCTCCTTATGAAATGTAACTAAACCTTCTCACCCACCTGAAACTTGTGTGGCACTCGGTGTTGATAATGGAGTTGCTTGTACTTATCATTTGCTTTCTAAAAAATATCATGGACCTAGTGGCAGATGTGCTAAATCCATTCAATAAACTTGGTGGATTTTTTATCCTTAGAATAAACATGGGATGATTCTTCCTATGTGGTCACAAGGGGCAATGTGACATCAATGGGACCCAATGGTTGAAATATCAACCCCACCTAAAAGGGGATGTTTCCAGTCGAGCTATGGAGAGCTATATTGTATCTATGTTGAACATAGGGGATAATATCATCCCATGTGCATGGATGCTTGGAGTTGTACATGTGTAAGATATGCACGATCATCCTATTGACGACCTTTGTTTAGCTATCAGTTTGGGGGTGGAAGGAAGTGGATTTGGTGAGCTCAGTGTTCAATAGTGACCAGAAGCTAAACCAAATTGTTCTTAGGAACCTGCTATCCCGATATGAGATGATGGTTTGTGGTATCAAAAATTTAACCACACTCGTTCAAAGAAGAGCTTGGTAGTGGCCCCCGTTGTGATACTCTTCTTGTAGGTTATCAGAATTGCCATCTTAAGAAAACAATCAAACACCACAAAAACACAGTGATTTCCCTGCTTAGTTGAAGGAATTACATACATGTAGTCCATTGGGAGTAGGAAGAGGGGTGTATAGGCCTTGCTTCTTAATGGTTGGTTTGGAAATAGGACAAGCAGTGCAAGACCAAATGTACTTGTCGACTTTATGTCAAATTTTTGGCCAATAGAAATACTTATGAAACGCTGCCATCATCGTTTCCAAACCGAAGTGTCCTTCCATATGATTCTTGTGAGCTTCCCAAATTAGCTTCTCCCACTCGCTTGAAGGAACAAAGAGATGGAACAGGTGGCATCACATTTATTCCAGAATATGAAATTCAGTGACAAGCATGCTTGCACCCAACTTATGGTAAGTAGTAGAAAAATCATGATTGTTCTCATAGAGTTGGGGCCACCCTCAAGCCTCATGTCTGTAGGAATGGAGAACTATGGTTAATGCTACAAATGGAGGTCGACTAAGGAAGTAAATGGCATGATTGGTGCTCTTTGTCTTATATTTGATTTTTAGATGAAACTTCTGCAAGTATGTAGACCACTTTTGATGGCAAACATTTTGCAATTTTCCTTGTGTTTGCATGAACTACAGAGGCCTGTGATTAGTGTGGATGATTGTTTCCCTGAGAATGTAATGATTCCATTGGTGGCAGGCTTGTACAATGGAATACATTTCTTTTTCATAAGTGGGGTAGTTACAGATAACATATGATAATGTTTCACTATGATAAGCCATTGGATGACCATGTTGAGTGATAACTACACCCACAACATAATCTGAGACACATGTATCAATCTCAAAAGGTTGTTGCAGATCGGGTAATGAGAGCACTGGGGCTGAGTACGAACGATTTTTTAGATCATTGAATAATTTATGTTACAACTATCCCCACAAAAAATTTTCTTTTCCACCACCCTTGGTCACTTGGATGAGGGCCCATGTGATATGGAAGAATCCCAGCACGGGCATGCAATAGAAATTGGCAAGTCCCAAGAAACTCTAGAGCTCGATTAGTGTGGTAGGGGATAGCCAGTCTCGAATTACCTGGATCCTTGTTGGATCCACGTGCACACCATGCTCATCAAAAATGTAGCCTAGGTATTGGACCTTGTTCATGCCGAAGGAGCATTTTTCCAAGTTAGTATATAACTTGTGTTGTTGCAGAGTGTGAAGGACCTATTGAATATATTGCAAGTGTTCCACCCAACTCTTGTTAAAGATGAGGATATCATCCAGATATACTGACACAAAATAATTGGTGAAAGGCCACAATATATCATCCATCAACCTCTTGAAAGTGGTTGGGGAATTTTTCAAACCAAATTGCATGACCAACCATTCAAAAAGACATTATTTGGACTTGAAAGTAGTCTTCCATACATTAATATGTTCTATTGGGACCTGGTGGTAGCCGGACTTTAGGTCAATCTTACTGAAGTACTTGGCTCCCTTGAGTTGTTCAAGAAGGTCATCGATTCGGGGAATTGGGTATCGGTTCCTGAGTATGATTTTGTTTAGAGCCATGAAATCAATGCAAAGTCACGAGGTCTCGTCTTTCTTCTGCATGAGTACAATTGGGATTTCGTAGGGTGAGGAGTTTGGTCGGATGTGTCTATTAAGCCCTAAATAGTGGCACATTACCCCTTAATTGGGGCATATTACATTAGTAATGTTACTTTATTTATGTCGTCTTGGGTCCATTAGTTGTAATTGTACATCCTAGTATCCTATATCTACCAAGGAGACATTTTCATTTTGAATCATCTTGTATTTGGAAATTTATGGGGTATAAGGAGGTGGCCCCCTCGAAGAGGCTTATTATTTGAATTTATCTCTTTTTCAAGGCCTTGATTAATCATTCTGAGGTTTTTCTATGCTATATTGATATTTGGTTCTTAACATATGGTATCAGAGCTCAAGGTCTTGGGGTTTTACTGCTACATCTGAGACACCTTGGCCTTTTCGATATAAATGTTTTTATACAATGTTTCAGACAAAACCCCTTGGATTTTATTTAGTAGATGGATCAAGGTACGTTGGGTTAAAATTGCAGTGCTAGAGGCCTTATACTTTCGGAGATACAACCTGTGTAAGATAGGGTTCTGGAATCATCATGAATTGATTCATTACGGAATTTTCCCTATATCATGTTTTATATAACATTTCAGACTCTGAAATTTGCAGGATACTCACAGAAATTATTAAAGTATATGTGATAAAAAAATCCATCTTCTGGGTCATCTTACATTTGTAGATACATCCTATGGAAGATAGGGTATATGACTAGTCCTATTGACTCAAGAAGGTTTTCCAGGTAAAACAATCATAAAGTATTCCTAGAGTATCCAAATTGAGTGAGACTAGTTTCATTGGATAGTGGACAGTCTGTAGTATTTCTGGAACAATTTTCAGAATTTTATATCAATTATTTTGTGTGGGGCACCCTATACAAGTGATATCTCCTAGAAAGTCCAAAAATAAGCAAGTTGTGGGGAAGTTACCGTAAATTCCACTTGGAACATCCAATGTTGATCAAACCTATGGCATTACATAGAATAAATATCAGATAACTACAAAAAATAAAATTCCATACCCAGAAGGGCCGAAATTTTGGAGATACAACAGAAGAAAGATTGTCTAGCAGAACCACCTCAAAATCAAGGTTTAAAAGTGATAGTTTGCCAACATGACACCAAAAAAGGGAAATTCTACACCAAATAAGCCTTCATACATTCCTACATGGACTCTTGATGAAGGTGAAGAAATGTGTAGGGACATAAATGATTTACAAAAGAAGACAGTGACAAAAGATGAACTACAAGGGATGATGGATGGTTTAAAAAGGGAGATCATGGAAGGATTGAAAAATTTCCTAATAGAGAAGACACCTGAAAGTGAAAATGTATCCCATGAAATTCATGATGAGGACACAAGGAATATGAATCAAGAATTGAGAAACTCCAAATTTGGGTTGAATACCAACCACGTTCCTAAGATCGATATGAGGAAGTTTGATG